>QFEW01002910.1:0-16189 GCA_003316525.1 Termitomyces eurrhizus
GCATAGATTACGTGCACAAGTCACTTGGCTCAAGGCTGTCCACTTGTGATTGAGAAAGTCTTGACATATTCAGCTTATGAACAAACATGGCTACATTGTCGTGTACTCGTGGCAACTGCATTCTACTGTTGTCTATCTTTCCTCGCACCTCGTCGCTCTATTACTCATTAAATATGTCTACTCCTCAGAATGACAGGCCCTCTTCAAGGGGGAAACGAATTATTCAAAGGCTTCGCTCAATGTTCAGACGTCGGACTGCAGGTACCCGAGTCAGTGCCTCGAGTGCTTCTCTCGCAGCAGATTCTCCTCGTGTACCTGGAAATGCCTCTCCGCGTCAACCTTCGTTCTTGTCAGGCCCGATGGATGCAGGCAGGTATATCAGCCATCTTCGCTGCCCAGGTGTCTCAACGTGCACCCAAGTCTCTGCTTCCGTGCCTCCATTGGCTGCACCCCCAACTAACAGGGATGACACTGGATTCAGTGAGTGTCAAGTCCACATTTCATCTATCATGGTGGACCTGACAGACCTCAAAAGGGACAACCAGTGAAGATGCCTCATCTGTTATCCCTGTCAACGCAGCTGGGTCGACAGTACAAGGAAACAGTGAGTGTGCCAAGTCTGCCTCATCTCATGAAAGCTCATGCTTTTGAAAGGAGGCAGTTCTGAAGCTGTTATGCAAGCTCCTCAAGTTACCGCACGTTTGACAAGTGCAGGTCAGTTATTGATAATCATTCATACTGCAAAGAATCTGAATAAATTCACAATCCAAGCTTCTGCCAATATGAGTCAATCTGATGCTTTATCATCTGGAGAAGGACATGTGACATCAGGTAATTCTATTCAATGATTTACCAACCTTGAACACTGAATGAGGGGCATTATAGCTGACATGAACTCTCAGGTCAATGCTGGCTCCACCAATGAATTGGGTATGCTACATTTCATCAGATTTGTATACATATACAGTGGTACTAATGAATTTTTACTGAAGGAGGAAGTTATGATGGTGGTTTAGCTATATCTCAGGCATCTTCTGCCAGAGATCATAGTTTAAACATTATGATAAAGGATGGACTTCACACAGCTTGGAATGGCATTGAGCTCTTGCTCAGGAAGGTTGACAAATCATTATCTGGAATTCCACTTCAAGTTCCTTTTGCATCTTTTACTGCTTTGATGGATCTGATACATGTGAGTTTGTTTGTGGTTTTTGTGATATATATATTAAAAGTAGTTATAGGCTGTTTTGAACAATAATGATGAGCTTGATATTCAGCTTGCAAGAATAAAAGACTTCCGTGATGCTATAACAAATATCAATGATGAAAACACAGACTTGAAAAATGCTATAGAAGGCTTTGTAAAGTAGGTTTAATGTTGTTGCTATTTTTGTTAAGTTGATATATATTACAGAATATTGGATGATAAACTTGAAGAACTTAAGGAAATGTCAAAAAAGTCTGGTTTTAGCAAAACTATGAACAGTGAAGAGAATAAGTCGAAAATAAATCATATTGTCAATGATATCGATTATCAAACAAAGATGTTTCAGGCATGGATATTTATACAAATACTTTGCTATAATATTAACATGCTTTTTTTAGTTAATACTAATGTTGAAAATTGATAAAAATGGTTGGGACTCACAAAAACTACTTGAAGTAAGTTATTGAAAAGCACTTTGATATAATATATATTTATTGGAGCTTTAGCAATTGCAATTGTATAACTGGCCTCATGCACACAGAGCTATATATGATGCTAATCCTGATGATGTGCAAATATTGTCTCGTCAACCATGCACACCAGGAACACGTGTTGAAATTCTTAAAAAAATTAGCAATTGGGCTCAAAATGCATCAGATAGTAGTCCACAGGTTTTTTGGCTGACTGGTCATGCAGGATCTGGAAAATCAACAATTGCTTATACTATAGCTCAAGATTTTGAAGAGGGCAATAATATATTGCAAATATTGCAGGCTAGTTTCTTTTGCTCTAGGCAATTTGAAGATACACGAAGCCAAAAAAACATCATTCCTACTCTTGTTTATCAGCTTGCTTGTCATTCACAGCTCTTTGCCAAGTTTTTTCAAAGAGTAGATAAAAACTCAGTTAACAAGGACACAAAGAAACAAATGCAAAATTTGTTAGTAAATCCTTGGAAGGAAGTTATGACTAGTTATTCTTCTAGTCTACCACCATATCTTATTGTGATTGATGCTTTGGATGAAGTTGAAAACAAAGGAGGCTCAGAATTTCTCAAGGAATTGCTTGTTACTATTGAAAAAAATCATTTGACTGGTCTCAAGTTTCTTATAACAAGTCGACCAGATCCTGACCTTGCAGAATTGTGCAAGTCTTTTCCATCTGATTCAGTTTGTTACCTTCAGAATATTCCTCATGAAGATGCTGATATGGATATTATGACATATTTGAGTGCAAAACTTCCTGATTTTGTGGATAAGCCAGAACTTCAAGAGCTTGGAAATAAAACAAATGGTTTATTTATTTATGCTTCAACAGCTGTAAAGTACATATCATCAGGAACTCCAGCAGAGAAGCAGGATTTAATGACAACATTCCTTGACTTTAAAATTGATACAACATCCTCATATTTTCCCAGTGCAATAGTGTTAATCAACAACTTATATTGCCAAATATTGTCTGATGCATTTAGTACAAGTGAAGAAAAATATTTTGATGATCGCTTGGAAATTCTGCACACTATTCTTTGTGCAGAAGATCGTATATCTACTTTTGTTGCTGCAGGACTTCATTCTAAATATAGTACAGAGAATATAGAACGTCTAAAGCAGCAAGGTGATGATATTGTACAAAAGCTTCATGCTGTTCTTTATGAAAAAGGAGGTCATATTTTCTGGTATCATGCTTCTTTTCCAGATTTTATTATGGATTATATACAAGCTCCCAGAATTTCTCTGAAATCTTTGCATGTCTCTTCAAGTTATGAAAAGAATATGTCTTGTGATGCAACATCCCATCATGCATTGCTTGCTTCTCATTGCTTCAACATAATGATGAGAGATCTCCACTTTGATATATGCAACATGCCTTCATCATTTCTGTTAGATTCAGAAGTTAACAACCTGGAAAATTGTGTTAAAGAGAAAATCTCAGAAGTGCTAGAGTATGCTTGTAAATACTGGGCTGGACATTTTATTAAGGCTGCAAATAACAAGTACCAAAATCTCCAGTCACAAATGGAAAGTTTTCTTGATATTCAAGTTCTTTTTTGGATAGAAGCAATGAATTTACTCAAAATATCTAAAGAATGTCATTTGATGCTTAAAAAAGTCTGTAATATTATAAAAAAGGTGAATAGCTCTAATAAAAATTGTGTTCTTGGCTAAATTTATAACAGAAATATATTAATCATAATCCATTTCTTATACAAGGTATCAATGAAACAGCCAACTTTGCTGCTGACTTTGCTGCAAGTAAAGCAGCTTTGTCAACACCACATTTATACATTTCAGCATTAGCAGTATGGCCAGTAAACAGCTCAATATTACATAACTGGAAAAAGAAGTTTTCTAGAATTCCATCTGTGACAGGCAATGAAAAAACCACCATGGCAGAAATTCATATATTACAGATGAAATCAGTATTTTGTGTTGCATTTTCATTTGATAGAAGAAGCATTGTCTCTGGCTCAGATGACAAGTCTGTAAGAGTATGGGATATCTCTAGTGGTTTACAGCTGCAGGAGTTTAATGGTCATACTGACACAGTCACATTTGTTGCATTCTCACCTGATAGCAAGAGCATTGTTTCGGGCTCATATGATAAGTCTATAAGAGTGTGGGATGCCTCCAGTGGTGTACAGCTGCAGGAGTTAAATAGTCACACTGACTGTGTCACATCTGTTGCATTTTCACCTGATGGCAAGAGCATTGTCTCTGGCTCATATGATAAGTCTATAAGAGTGTGGGATGCCTCCAGTGGTGTACAGCTGCAGGAGTTGAATGGTCACACTAACAGGGTCACATCTGTTGCATTTTCACCTGATGGCAAGAGCATTGTCTCTGGTTCAGATGATCAGTCTATAAGAGTGTGGGATGCCTCCAGTGGTTTACAGCTGCAGGAGTTGAATGGTTACACTCACTATGTCACCTCTGTTGCATTTTCACCTGATGGCAAGAGCATTGTCTCTGGCTTATATAATGACTCTATAGGGGTGTGGGATGCCTCCAGTGGTTTACAGCTGCAGAAGTTGAATGGTCATACTGACTGGGTCACATCTGTTGCATTTTCACCTGATGGCAAGAGCATTGTCTCTGGCTCAAATGACAAGTCTATAAGAGTGTGGGATGCCTCCAGTGGTTTACAGCTGCAGGAGTTGAATGGTCACACTGACTGTGTCACATCTGTTGCATTTTTATCTAATGGCAAGAGCATTGTCTCTAGCTCAATTGATAAGTCTATAAGATTGTGGGATGTCCACAGTGGTGGACAGCAGCAGGAGTTGAATGGTCATACTGACTGGGTCACATCTGTTGCATTCTCACCTGATGGCAAGAGCATTGTCTCTGGCTCATATGATCTGTCTATAAGAGTGTGGGATGCTTCCAGTGGTGTACAGCTGCAGAAGTTGAATGGTCACACTGACTGGATCATACCTGTTGCATTCTCACCTGATGGCAAGAGTATTGTCTCTGGCTCAAATGACAAGTCTATAAGAGTGTGGGATGCCTCTAGTGGTCTACAGCTGCAGGAGTTGAATGGTCACACTGACTGGATCATATCTGTTGTGTTTTCACCTGATAGCAAGAGCATTGTCTCTGGCTCAGCTGACAAGTCTGTACGAGTATGGGATGCCTCTAGTGGTTTACAGCTGCAGGAGTTGAATGGTCACACTGACTGGGTCACATCTGTTGCATTCTCACCTAATGGCAAGAGCATTGTTTCTGGCTCATATGATCAGTCTATAAGATTGTGGGATGCCTCCAGTAGTGTACAGCTGCAGAAGTTGAATGGTCATACTGACTTCATTGCATTTGTTGCATTTTCATATGATGGCAAGAGCATTGTCTCTGGCTCATATGATAAGTCTATAAGAGTGTGGGATGCCTCCAGTGGTGTACAGCTGCAGGAGTTGAATGGTCACACTGACTATGTCACATCTGTTGTGTTTTCACCTGATGGCAAGAGCATTGTCTCTGGCTCAAATGATAAGTCTATAAGAGTGTGGGATGCCTCCAGTGGTTTACAGCTGCAGGAGTTGAATGGTCACACTAATTGGGTCACATCTGTTGCATTTTCACCTGATGGCAAGAGCATTGTCTCTGGCTCATATGATATGTCTATAAGATTGTGGGATGCCTCCAGTAGTTTGCAGCTGCAGGAGTTGAATGGTCACACTGACTGGGTCACATCTGTTGCATTTTCATATGATGGCAAAAGTATTGTCTTTGGTTCAGATAACAGTCTTGTAAAAGTGCAAGATATTCTCTATAGCCTGCAGTTTAGTAAGTCAAATACTTCAATAATTTTGTCCAGCAGCTGGATTCAGTTACTTCCTACTCAACATCGTCTGATGTGTGTTCCAGAATCTGTTTTCAACATAGTATATCATCCTTCTAATACTCTTGTTATCTCATCAACAAGATCTTTGTATGTAAATTTTTCATTTTGTCTTTTTGGAGAAAAATGGAAACATTGCTATAATTATTAAAATATGCATCACAATATTATTGTAGTCATATTATTAATATATAGAAAATTCATCTATGTATCAGTTGGCTCATGTCAAAAAAATCTAATAGAGCAAGCAATAAATATACCTCTACTAAAAGTTATTGGGATTTCAACAATTCAATATACATAGGTAATTTCCAAAAAATCACCAATACCAAAGAAAAGAATCAGATGTCCACCTCCCCATGATATTTACAATGTTAGGAAGAATTCCTTGTAATGACAAGTTTGCAGTACTATTTATGTGGAAATAGTGGCTAGTAATATGAAAAAATTGTTACATATAAAAATTGAATTAATCTTCTTCAGTAATAATTGTATTGTTAAGCCAATAAGAGTATCAAAAGCATTTCAAAAAGCAGAAATCATTGTATTGGAAGCTGGGCTGTTTAAAAGAATATGATTTTCCAAAGTGGCAATAGATTACTAGCACACTGATGAGTTATCATAACTGTTTCACCTCTAATGCCACCTGTTTTTGTCTGAGGTAAATGCAAAGTGCAAGTGCTAGTATGATTAAGAAAACCAAAATAATTCTAAGTTGATGTTCTAGACATGTCAAAATTTCCAAAGGGCCCTCTGATGAGGCCAAGCAGTCAACAGGTGCCCTGGGTGCCTTGGAAGTAACTAACTTGTTGGTATAGACTGAGGGATATATGCCTCTAAACTGAAATACTGGAGCCAGACAGGCTGTGACAGGCTCAATGCCCATCAGAATAGTGGAAGCCTATATAGAGGAGATACTGGAGAAGGCTGTAACTCATGAAGCAGATAATGCAGAAAATTGTTTCCTGCATACTCCCACAGTAGACAAGGCTCAGAAGGTTTAAGACTTCCCAGAGGAGGTTGCTGAGTTGACTACTGACAATGACACCAGAGCAGAGGAACAGTGATTAAAATCTGCTAACACCATGTGCTTGCAGATGTTCTGAGACTTAGACCCAGAGATGATGAAATACACTACTCAGGTGTGACTTAAGTATTACACATCAGTGCATGTAGTAGCACTTAGGCAACAAGGGCATGAAGTGCCTATTGTATTCAGTACTAAATATACTGATTTAATGATGAGAGTTCTCACATTAGAACTCCAGATGTATTGATACGATGCTGTACCAGCAGTCAGGGACACACCATGCATCAGAAGTCAAAATAAACATTTAATTATGGGCTGAAAACTGTAAGCCTCCTGGTAGCAGTCTCAACAAAAATATATCTCTCAAAAACATCGCAATAAATACACAGAAAAGTACAGAACAACAGGCAAGGACCAGCTCAAGCTATCAGCTCAACAATAGTCCAACCACTGTAGTACTTGATAGAAGTATTACTTGATAGTTCTGGGGCTTGCTAGTGTAGAATATGACCTTGAATTCACACTGACTTTGACGACGAAAAGGGATAATTATTATCTTGAATGCGTTTAATAATTTTGCAAAACGCTGAGGTTTTTGAGGAATTATAATATTGAATGAGAATAATAATATTCCCACAAGTTGAGGTTTCTTAACAAACTCCGGCCTAAGCGATTCACTCCCTGGGAATCGCCGAGCCTTTGCCTATCAATTGCCTGTCTATTCTCTACTAAACTTGGGCTATTTATACTGTTTTTCTGGTGCACAGACCACTATCTACATATGACTCTTTGTCGGAAACTCTCCCACTTCCAGAACGTATTTGATAGTCCAATTTCCCTTTTGGGAGGCCTGTTTCAGTGCCACCCGTTCCACCATTCAACTTCTCGTTCCGCCATTCTTCCGGATGTTTCAGATTGCCACTTCCCCATTTGCTTGAGCTCCATTTAGCACGATCCCATTCCTAGATCCTTCTTTCCTCTTTTAGTGCCTCCCTGCATCACCTACTTCTTTTCTTTCCTCCTTCCGGTTATGTCAAATCGAACATTAACTGATTTGACGATGAAATTGAGAAATTATAATATTGAATGACAATAATAATTTCCCAATTTCATCCTATTCCGTCCATTGCCAGCTTCCATGCTTTTCCTCTCCATGACAGTGGTTAGACTATTGTTGAGCTGATAGTTTGAACTGGTCCCTGCCTGTTGTTCTGTACTTTTCTGTGTAATTTGTTGGGATGTTTTCAGAGATGGTTATTTGTTGAGACTGCTACCAGGAGGCTTACAGTTTTCAGCCCATGATTAAATGTTTATTTTGACTTCTGGTGCATGGTGTGTCCCTGACTGCTGGTAAAGCGTCGTATCACCACTGTAATGGGGAGGGAAAGCATGGGAGCTGGCAGAAGTGACAAAATGGGATCAAATTGTGGTGATCTGGATCAAAGATCAGATCTGACAATGACACAATTGAAAGGGGAAAGAAGAGAAGCATTGCTGTGCTTGACAAGATCTGCCGAGAGCATGCCCGATTAAGTCAAAATGATCCAGAGGAAATTCACGTGCTGGTTTAGAAGTTTTGTGCTGAGGCTAAGAAGTTAATGGGGGTACTGGGGAACAGAGCATTGGTGGACAAATTCACCAAATGTTCTACGCTGGCATTCTGTAAGCTAATATTAGCCCAAGCATTGCAAAAATACGGACATTACAGTGATGTGACCAGGAGACAACACAAAGATGATCGATATGACCTAAAAGAAATTATAAATATCATGTCTATTTTAGTTGACTCCAGAACGTTGTTCTGAGATGAAGGGGGAGCGACTGAAAGAGCTCCTGGGGTAATCAAGGTGAAGCAGGAGGTTGACCTGGAGACTGAGGGGAGGTTAGCCAACCTCCAGGATGGAGTTATGGCCTTAGAGAAAGAAATGAGCAGTCTGAGAGGGTTCATGCAGACCATGAACAATGAGTGGAAGGCAAAGAGCCAAGTTCCTATGCAGGGAAGTCTGCAGAATAGGATGGGAATGCCTGCTCAGACCTTACAGGCTGTTCAGTTTCAAGGAGGCAATAGTTCAGCAGCAGGAATAAACTGTTATCATTGCTGGGAGTTGGGACACAGGACCAATGACTGTGAATATCTCAAGACTCAAGTCCAAGAAGGCAAGCTCATTCTCTTTGAAGGGAGGCCTAGGCTAACTTCTGGAGATCCCATTCCCAGAAGTCCAGCTAATGTGTCTCCCAAGGAGAGGGTCAATGCTATCATGGATTCTAAGGCTGCAGCTTTCTATGGCTGGGTGGAAGAGCCAGTCACTGTGGTGCCTAGTATGGCTACATACGTGCAGGCAGTGCCAGGAAGAGGATTTGGAGAAGAAGATAGAGGAGCTGCAGAGCTTGGTGGCAAGTCTGATAACTACTAGGAGTCAGACTTATGAGAAGAACACCCAGCAGAAGCAGGAGGGTTTTTAGAGAACTCAAGGATGGTGGCAGATGGAAGGGTCCAGCCTGAATTGAGGACACCACTACCATCTGAGAGTGATCTGAAAAGGCAAAGGGGAGTTATAGAAGTAGGCAAAGGGAACCTGCCCTTTGAGCAGGTGCCTGCTGTCAATGGAGAGAAAATAATAAAATTTCAAAGTGGCAAGAAAGAGCTGTACCAGCCCAGAGTATGGCAGAGAAGGAAGGATGAGATTGTCAGCAAAATATTGGACAATGAGGTGACAATTTCCACAAGGCAATTGCTGAAGGTGCCAGCCTTACAGGAGGCTCTGGAGAAGACTTGGAGGAGGAAGGAAGGTGCTACCAAGTGGACAGCAGCCAAGGTCTTTGCACAAGAGGATAGAAGTGCTTCTGTAATGAGCCAGGTCAATATAGATGACTTGCCTCAACCAGGGTACCATATCTCTCAAAGTGAAGAAGATGGGATTCCAAAGGGATCAGTGGTTCATGAGGATTGTGTGGCTTCCTTCTTGGAACAGCTTCCACCAGGGAATAGGCCAGAAGTGGTCTATGAGGCCAGAGATTTACAAGTGTTGAGGTCTCTGTACCCTAGTGTGAATGACCAAGCCAAGGTAGAGGCTATATTGGACAGTGGGTCCCAGATTGTGTGCATGGCTTTGGACAAGGCACTAAGTTTGGGATTGACTTGGGATCCTGGTATAAGGTTGCGCATGGAGAGTGCTAATCAACAAGTCAATGAGTCTTTGGGAATGGCCAAGAATGTGCCCTTCAAGTTTGCTGAGGGTTTCACAATATACTTGCAAGTGCATATATTTGAGAAACCTGCCTATACAGTATTACTGGGGAGGCCATTTGATACAGCCACTGAGAGTAATGTGCAGAACTTGAAGGATGGTAGTGCAATCATCACTATCAGGGATACTAATACTGGGAAGAGGACTGCACTGCCAACTTATGAGAGAGGCAAGGCACCCCCTAGTGGCAACAAGAAGGAGTTGGGAAAAGCTTCAGCCTTTTGATCCCAGATCAAGGAGAGGCTGCAGTGATGATAGAGGGGAGTGAGGAGGAAGGTTTCTGGATCAAGGGGTACTGTGTCAAGGAGAAGAGTTTTGAGCAGCACGAACTCAGAGATGTATACTTGGCTGCTTACCATGCTACTGGAGGAGAAGGAGAAAGGACAGGGCAGTTGCTGGGAGCTTACCTGAATGGAGAGCTAGGCTACCTACCTGAAGAGTTAAAGAGTGGGGGGGAGAAAAGCCAGGAGGAAACTGTACAAGTGTTTGGGAAATATAGGCCTGTTGCCAAGAAAGTTAGACCTGTGTTAGGTACTACACCAGAGGAGTTCAGGATAGAGAGGAATATCACTGGGGATCTTTTGAAGGATATGCCACCTTTGAGTCCACATCCACCTGAATTCAGACCTACTGGGAGGTACACAGAGGAGTGCAAACAGATTATTGATCAAGCACATGAAGGGGAGTTCCTATGGCCAGAAGAGAGGAAGTTACTGCACCAGCTGATGATGCAGCAGAATAAGGCCTTTGCATGGAATGACATTCAGAAGGGGAAGTTCAAAGAGGAATACTTCCCACCTGTGGTTATGCCAGTAGTACCTCACCAGCCTTGGGTGTTGAAAAACAGACCCATACCTCCTGGGAAGTACAATGATCTGTGCAAGGAGATCAAGAGGAAGTTGGAAGCAGGAGTTTATGGGAGGTCAAACTCCTCATATAGATCACAATGGTTTGCTGTTCTGAAGAAGGATGGGAAAAGTCTAAGGCTTGTGCACAGTTTAGAACCTCTAAACAAAGTCACTATAGCTCATTCTGGAGTACCTCCTGCTACAGAAGAACTAGCCAACCACTTTGCTGGAAGAGCATGTGGTGGGATGTGTGATCTCTATGTTGGATATGATGAAAGGACTTTGGACCCTAAGTCTAGAGACTATACTACCTTTCAGACACCTTATGGAGCTCTGAGATTGGTGACATTACCAATGGGGTGGACTAATTCAGTTCCCATCTTCCATGATGATGTTACTTATATCTTGCAGGATGAGAAACCTCATGTCACTTGGCCTTATATTGATGATGTTCCAATAAGAGGACCTGAGACTAGGTATGAGTTGGAAGGAGGAGGGTTTGAGACTATTGCAGAGAATAAAGGGATTAGGCACTTTGTATGGGAGCACCTGAACAATATTAATAGAGTTGTTCAGCGCATCAAGTATGCTGGAGGAACCTTCTCAGGGACTAAGTCTGTGCTATGTGCAGATGAAATCACTGTAGTAGGACACCTGTGTTCTTATGAGGGGCACAAGCCAGAGACAAAGAGATATGCAGTGGTCATGTGTTGGGGAGACTGCTGCAATGTCTCTGAGGTTAGGAAGTTCTTGGGAACTTGTGGTACCTTCAGGATGTTCATCCAGGACTATGCCAAGATCTCAGAGCCTATTAATAGGCTTACTAAGGATGATGTGGCTTTTGTCTGGGAGGAAGAACAGAAGGAGGCCATGAAGGAGATGAAAAGGAGGTTAGCAAGTTGTGCAGCTCTAAGACCTATAGACTATGAGTCTGAAGGGGCTGTCATCTTGGCAGTAGACACTTCTTGGATGGCTGTTGAGTTTGGGATCTTCCAAGAAGACAGTACAAATCCAAAACAGAGGACTTGTGCTAGACTGGGGTCCATTACCTTGAATGAGAGGGAGGCTAGGTTTTCACAACCTAAGAGAGAGTTGTATGGTCTTATGAGGGCATTACAAGTTAGTAGCTATTAGTTACTAGGATGCAGAAAGCTTATCATTGAGAGTGATGCTAAATACCTCAAGGGCATGCTGAGCAACCCAGGGATTGGACCTAATGCTACTATAATGCACTGGGTAGAAGCTGTACTTATGTATCACTTCACCTTGAGGCATGTGCCAGGAAAGACTTTCAGTATGGATGGTCTATCTCGCAGGGAGAAGCAACCAGGAGATGAAGAGGGTCCTCCTGTGGACTCATCTTTACTGGATGATCCAAAGCCAATGTCCTTTGAGTATCCAGATGAGATTAACAAAGTACCTGGCTGGGAGGAACATGTGCCCCTCAAGTTAGAAGACTTCATGGATGAGATTGATACAAGAGGAGGCTATTTGTTAGCAGTCACTCCAGAGGATGTACAGGAAGAAGTGGAGTTGGGTAGAGACCGGGAGCAAGGGATAGCCTTGGGCTTACAGGAACAGAGCACTAAAGTAGGGACTATACTAAACCCAGTGGCAGTCTTAACTTTATCTACACTCTTGTTGCCAGAAAAACCCTCTGCCTCTACTGTAGAAGAGTACCAGGAAGAGAGGAGAACTGAGAAGGGAAAATCCTTATATAACCTCTTACCACTAGTACAGGATTGGCTTAGGCATCCTGGAAAGGTATCCAGAGAGGTGAAAGAACAACAATTTCTAAAGTTTGCAAGGCAGTTCTTCTGTGATCTCAAGGGAAGGTTTTACAAGAGAGGAGAGGAGGGGAAGCACAAGCTAGTCATAGAGAAGGACAGGAGGATGTATATGCTAAAGTCTGCTCATGATGCACTTGGTCACAGAGGGACTTTTGCAACTAAGGCTTTACTGGAGGAGAGGTTTTGGTGGCCAGAAATGGAAGCTGATGTAAAGTGGTATATAGACACTTGTCATGCTTGCCAAGTAAGGCAGAAAGTTGCAGTATGCAGGCAGCCTGTGGTAGCCTACACTCCCAGTATATTTGAAACCATACACTTGGATACCATGCATATGACACCAAGTTCAAATGGGTGCAAGTATATTGTACATGGGAGGTGCGCTTTAACCTCATGGATGGAGGGTAGACCTTTAAAGAAGGATAACCACAAGTTGATTGGGCAGTGATTGTTTGAAGAAGTGATATGCAGATGGGGCTGTATAAGCACTATTGTAACAGATAATGCTGGGCAGTTCACAAAAGTGGTACATTGGCTATCTAAGAAGTATGGGATACAGGGCATAACTATTGCTCCCTGTAATTCTAGAGCTAATGGGAGGATAGAGAGACCACATTGGGATGTGAGGCAGGCCTTGTATAAAGCCTGTGAAGACAGAACCAAATGGTACTGGTTCTTCTGGCATGTAATGTGGGCAGACAGGATTACAGTTAGAAAGAGATTTGGGTGCTCCTCATTCTTCTTAGTAACTGGAGCACATCCTATACTACCCTTGGACGTAGTGGAAGCCACTTGGTTAGTAGACTGGACTGATGGACCAGTCTCTACAGAAGACTTAATTGGTTTAAGGGCTCAAGCACTGGCAAAGCATTACCAGCATGTGAAGGACATGAGGACTAGAGTCAGCAAAGAGAAGTTGAGATGGGCAGAGAACTTCACAAGAGAAAATGAAGCCTCTATTAAAGAGTACAAGTTCAAACCAAGAGACTTAGTACTGGTTAGACATATAGTGGCAGCTAAATCTCTAAGTGGGAAAATGTCTGCTTGCTATTGGGGACCTATGGTAGTGTTGACTAGGACTAAGGGAGGCAACTATATAGTGGCAGAGTTGGAAGGTACTGTGTGGCAAGAAAGATTAGTGGCCTTTAGAGTTATACCTTACAAGGCTAGGCAGCAAATCACTCTGCCTACTAGTATAGAGGAATGGATTGATATTACCCCTTCTAAACTACAAGAGTTAAGAGAAGAGAGGCAGGAAGGACAAGTAGAGGAAGACCTCTATTTAAGGGGTGTACACTTAGGAGAAGAACAGGAAGAATAACTCAATCTTCCTTGGTTTCTGGCAGCACTAGGGCAGAAAACATGTGTTGGCATTGTACAATAACTAGTACAGTTGTTACAAACTAACTACATGGGGTTTGGGCAGAAGTTGGTAGGAATAAGAAGAGGGTTGGCACAACACGCACACGTTGTTATGTTGCTGACGTGCTGAGTTGAGCATTCTCAGAAATGGTTGCCCTGTCAGCTGCGAGGTTCAAGCGTCGGAAAGGGCGTGGTCTTTGAATGAGGGTGGCTGTGTCGTCACAGGAATCTCCTTTTCCCTGCGACTCCCACCCTCAGTGGTCTCGTCGTTTTCTTAGCATCGCGTCTTCCCGCAGTAAAGAAAATTATCTTTCCTTTGAGACAGAGTTAAGTTTAGCTGCACACACACCTGGGTTTTCATAATGATTACTCTCACGGTAAACCCACACACTGAGGTTCCCCCAGACTTCTTGAAAGACAAGTTTAGTTTCACCAGACAAGCCGTGAAGCATGGTAGAGAGGGAATGACTGATGGACAAGCTGCTGGAATCCTATTGGACTCCTGGAGAGAAGCTTTAGAACATAGAAAAGCGGTGTGGGAAGCGGAGCAAGAAGAAAGAGAGGCAGAGTTGAGAGACCAAGGGAATGCGAGAGAAGAACCTCTAAGGAGCCAAGATGAGGAGCATACCCTTAGATCTGCATGGTCGAGAGCTCAATCACCTGCGAGTGAGGACGAAGGACCGAACCTAGTAGCCAGAAAACCAGTTCCGGAGGTGATAGAATATCTGCCTGCGCGCTTCGCTATCAAGAAGCTGAGGGAGCGAGAGTACATTGAGTTAAGTTACTTCACCCCAGAAGGCAGGGCCGAAGCGGCCAAAAACAAATTGGTTGCCTCTAACGACATTTTCACGTTGGCGAAAAAAGATGATATTCTAGCGTTGAAACCGGTGGTGAATTTTAAAGCCAAGGGAAGGGCAACTCAGGATGAGGATCTATCCTGGGAACAAGTGTGTATTGCTTCCACCAATTTCCTAGAACACATCGTTCAAGAAAAGTGGCCTAATAACATGGTGGACGCCATGCATACCTTTTTCTTCCAACTCACTAATCATAAACTACGAAATGAAGGAGCAGATGGCATAAAAGTACTCATTCTCTACCAGGCTTGAGTACGAAGGGAGTGGCACCGCCAGATCAAGAACCCACCTCGAGACGGGATATTTGATTTAGGGATCATTGACGATCAGGCTTTGAGAACCCTGAAGGATCAGGTGTACGACGCAAAGAGAAGTGCGTTCATGGCCGGTGAGTAAGCCCAGCATCTTATGCATCAGGATTTGCAGTGAACTCATGTATTGCTTCTTAATTTATTACCCATAACTTTCATGTGGAATTTGTTGTCCTTTGCATAACCATTTTCTTTGCGCAAAATTCTTGGGGTGGCGTCGGTCTCGTCTCTGCACAAGGGTACTTTACCCATTTGTGTTTTAAATCACAACTGTTTGACAATGCCCGTTTGCTGCCTGACGCCTTATTATAACTGCTCGTGCATGTCGCGGGTTGCTACGGCATGATGGCATAATGCATATTTGGATGCACTCTGCCGGCGCTACAATTCATGCCATAATTCGTGCCATAATTCATTACTTAACCGGTGCAATCACATCATCGGGGCGCAATATTATTTGTGCATGTCGCCAAACAGAGCTGAACTCGCTGAAGAGCGATGTTGCGTCAGCAGCAAGCTCAGCACGAGGAAAGAGGAAGAGATCTGATTCTACAGACCAAAGCAAAGACTCTCCCACCTCGAAAACTAAGAAAGAGAAGAAAGGGAGTGAGTTTTTTCATGCCCGTGCAGGCTCAACCTCCGACGGAGTCAGGTTGACCAACGCAGCCTGCGCGGTGTGTCTCGGTGATGACGCCCAAATCGAGCTGGACGCTGCATAGACTATCACTAGTGCAGCTACTTAGCCGATATAGCTTTGGGCGTGCTAAGTGTGTGAGAGAGTCCCGGACAGGTCCCAGAGAACACATGGTAGGCAAGAGGTTGGTGGCAAGGAAAGTGGGTGATTGGAGGCACTTGCGTATGGCTCCAAAATGTGGCTACAGGACGCTAAAAGTCGCTAAGGGGGAGCGCTAAGAGCGTGGGAAAGTTGCTAAGGAAGGTGCTAAGAGGTGCGGGAAAGGGTCGCTAAGAGGCGCTAAGTGTTAGCACCTAGAATGAGATAATAAAAAGACAAGATTGCTTAGTGGATCTAAGCACGAAAGCCAAGCTGTAGTTGCAAGGCACTAGAGAGAGAGAGATAGAAAACTAGAGCAGAGTCCCCTTGCTTGACACGGTCAACAAGAGGTAGTCTGTTGCGTATGGAGACCAAAATGTTGGGATACGATCCCTACTGCCAAATTGATTCCCTGTACTACTAACAAAA
>QFEW01002910.1:16277-27464 GCA_003316525.1 Termitomyces eurrhizus
AAAAATGTAAGTAAATGCGGTGAATTGAATTGTATAGTAAAAAGGTTTATAATAATGCTGTCATGGAAATACTTCATCATTCTATCCTGTGAGCGCTGCCACTGGCTAAGAGCATTATTCCAGATTGACTGATGCCAAGTGTCTGTGTAAACATATAGCCTTGGAGTGCAAGTGGCAAGGTGCGGTGAGGTGTCAATAGTAGTGCAAAGAATAAGTGGTGCCATAAAAAGTGGTCTGAGAGTAATTGGAGTCTGTAGCTGTGAGTTATTAGTGTAAAAATATGAGAAAAATAGCACTGGAAGCACTAGAGCATGGTGCTTCTGGTGGTACTAGTGGGCCAATGTGAGGTGCAGGTATTGGTGCTATCTGTAGCCAGCCACAATGCAGGCTCATCAGCATGCCAGTCAAGCATGCCAGTCAGTGCATACCAGTCAATTAAAGGGTCACACAAGCAATCAAATGTAATATCAAGACTAGCAAATACAATGGGAAACTATGCTATAAGTACTACAGGGCTGGGTCCAGGTCTCTGGGGTTCTGAGAGGCATTGAGTAGTGGGAGGGGGACTGTATACTGGAATTGTGTGTGTGGAGCACGCAATCAATTGGCATGGAGGGAGTCATGATGCATGATGCATGATGGCCCAGAAGCGGGTAGCATGATCTGATTGTTGATTGTGGTTTGATGGCAGTTGATCCTAGGGTTTGTGATGCAGGGTTGCTGGGGGTGCCGGGTGATGGCGGCCTTTGATGCGTGTGATGGCGGTGTCAGTAGTTGTGATGATGGGGTGCATTTGTGGAGTCAGAGAGAGGGTTCCAGGGGTGTCCTGAGGTGGACCCAGAGGGGAGGGGTCGTGACAGTTTCTAGCTGTAACCTGTATTTGGTAGAACAATGCTCACTAGCTTATTTTCTGAATACAAGAGTGAGCCTGATGAATGACTCATCAAGTGATGGTACTGCTTGTAAATATTGTGCTAAATTTGCTTGTGTTTTGACAGATACCTATAAAAAGCATCACTGGACTATCATCCAATGGCTTTTGTTACCTCAAATGGGACTCTCTACAGTAGGTATTGAAGAGTTTCTCTTATTCTAATTCTGTGCCCTTGCAGGGATTCCAATCTAGCAGTTTTTGCTGCTTTCAAAAGCACTTCCAAGAACTTCTTCTTGGTGAATGGGATGCTCCTCCCTTTCTTTTTGTATGCAAAGAGAGGGCCCTCTCTCAGAGGGTCATTGGTGCGTAAGTGGCCTTGAAGAGCTCTTTTGGGGTCAGATGTACTGCTTTGCACTGCCCATGATACTAACTTGCTATGTACCACAGTTTTTGTCCTTGGCAGAAAGAATGTTGTTGTCAGCAATCCTTCTCAATCATGTGAAAGTGAAATATCTGCTGGCTTGACGTGCACTTGGGGCTTAAATGCTGATAGATTTGGTATTGTGAACTTGCCAAGTTGCAGCTGTGTAGAAACAGGTTGTTGCACAGGCAAACATGGCCACATTTAGTAGATTGGGCTCTCTATTTTCTAAGCTCAACTGCTTATGCATCTCCTGTAAGAAGGCTGGTGTATACAGTTTGCATTTCTTTCTCTTGGCTATGAGGGGAGCTAATCAGTCAGCTGCTCTCATTAGTGCACTCATGCAATTGTGATTAGATGTCCAAGCAACATTGTAAAGTAAGTGTCATGCTCGGATCCTTACTAAGAAGTTCTCAATTGCTGATTTTGAATATGCCCTAGCTATAGCTGCCCCAAAAGCTTCTAAAATGCTGTGTAATACTAGTGCTCTCTCACTTTTTGGTATGTGTCTGAAATTGCAGAAAGCATGGAAAATCAGTAAGCCTGTCTCATATGTTTCCTTTGTTGACTTTGTCCAGGCTTCATTTAAAACTTCAAAAACTCTCTTTACATCTTCTTCTGTCATTGTAGATTTTCTGCCACTATCTTACTCACTGTGGCCAGTTGCTGGTAGAATAGACAATCTTTACCTAGCACATGCAGTCTCAAAGGAGACAAAACAAGTTTTAAATCTATAGAGTAAGGCTTTGGTTTGCATAGGGTTTGCTTGTCTTCCTTTGTAGCTGTGATTGGATGAAATTGCTCATGTGCCTTGCCAGTGCTTCTCAAAGGACCACTGCTCCCAGCTTGTGTCTTGATTGAGGACTTCTGATTTGTCTTGTGTTTGACTTGACCAGAGATCATTTTCTCTTTTATATATATAATTCATACTCCTGCTCTCTGTTGATTTTGGCAATGTGGGATTATTTGTCAAAGTTAATAATAAACTCCTCAAGTTTGTACAGAATTGAAATAAGGGGTAGCAGGAGACTTCTAGGTGGGTCTTGACCTTGTGAGGGCCCATCTGCTGAGTTAAGCTTGCTTGAAACATATCTAATGCATATTGTAAGTCCATTCTCTTCACATTGCTTGTGAATTCTTTTGAAGATTTCATTGATCTGATAGTTCCTGCTTTGCTCAACCCACCATCCTTCAATGACTTCTTTATTGTCACCATACACTTTGTAGTGTCTGCCTCCACCTTATTTAAGAATGATGGCTGCAATGAAAAATGCGAACCCAGCTGCCTCTGCCCAGCCAATGTCTCTTCCATCTCTTTTTCATCCTAGTACCAACTTCCATGCATACCATTTTTCTCCAATTGTGATCCCAATCCCAACTGCTGAGCTGGCATCAGAGTAGGCTTCAATGTCAAGGGTGGGTTGTGGTTCCAGAATTGGTCTTGCTACTGACTATGATAGTACTTACTTCTACCAGGACAAATCCTCTAGTGTCCTCCAAGAAGGAGTCTGTAGTTTGAATAGACTATTGTGGAACAATTCTATGAGTGTCAGGGGACCCCTCATTCCTTTCTTCTTTCACTCCTTATTTCTTCACTCTCCTTTCATTCACTTCCTTATTTCTTCTACCATTCTCTCATTTTGCTGTTACTACTTCTTCAACACTATCTGTTGGTACTATTCTCAACCTTTGAGGTGCTCTGGTTCTTTAGCTATCACTCAGACAAGTGTGGGCCCTTCAGCACCGCTCCAGGCTGCTTAGATAAGCCGGAGTTTGCCTTTCTGACTTCTAAAGTCCGGAGTTTTCCTCCCTTGTTTGCACACTTGTTTGGTTAGTCAATTTTCGAGTTTTTAAGGTTTTGTTGTACTGTACAGTTGTTTCCCACGCTTCAGAGGCCCCAGAAGCGTCCAACCTGGCATAGGGAATCCCCAGACTTGTTCTCTTTGGATCTCCCTCTGCCAGGTGAGTAGCTACCTTGATATTGTCAGTATATATTCTAATACACTTTGGATCTCCCTCTGCCAGCTGTGTGACTGAGCCACAGCCTCTAGAGGTCGCCCTTACAATGAGGGTTTCCAGGTTGGTAAAAAAAAGCATGTCCTGCAGGGATGACCAGGCACATATGAAGTAGTTTTCTGTACAACTTCCAAGTTTTCTTCAGAGTGTGTGTTTGCTTGCTTTTTCAGTGAATAATAGCTTGTTGATATTTGTGTCTCTTTTCTGCTGTGATTTGGATGCTTATTGCTTCCTTGACTCATTGTAATGTGATAAAAATTCTCTTTGAATCCTGAAGAAAATGCACTCATCCACCCACTTAGACATTGGCCCCATTCCATTAGTTTGTTTGATCTAAACACCTGCATCACTAACAATGCCATAGGAGCTGCAGCCTGAGGCCAAGCCAAAGCAGTCTATTGTATCCACTGCAAAGGCATTTGGTCCAGAAAGTCAAATCATAATGCCTGGCCACTTAGATGGCTTAATCAGAATGGTTCTATATGCTTCTTTGACATCATGCACTGCTGCCTGTAACCCTGGAGGAAGTCTTACAATATATAAAGACACCACTCCAAACATTCCCCAAGTGCATGAAAGGTCTGAAGAGTTGATTCTGCTATTAATTGAGGCCATGTCATTTGTAGAAGTGTGAGGAAAGGAAAGATTCTGAATAAGCCTTAACTTCTCTGGTTTGTTTGGCTTGGATATAATGTGTATTAAGGATAATTGAAATGGCCCAATGACCTTCTCCAGTTGCTTTTGGGTGAACAGACCCAGGTATCTCCTACTGACAAACTCTGCTTTAGCAATCTTCCAGAATTCTTCTTCAAGCTGCTCCATTGACTTTCTGTCAAGTGTTTTTTTTTTAGCTATGGAAGTACTCAGAAGGAGGAGCAGGTTGAAAAAATTATGTTTAATATTGATTCCAATTGCATAGATTTAGGAGAATGAGGACAACTTGAAGAAGCTCATCTTCTCAATGTTCATGGCTGGCTTGAAAGTCTGGTGCTGGCTATGGATTGGGCATGGGTGGTTGCTCAGGGCCTGACTGTTAAGCAGAGGAATGATGAGACTTTTAGAGGATGGGCTTGTAACTTGAGGGAGGCTAACAATATGTTGAGTACCTATCTATGTTTCTTCATTGTCCTGGAAAAAATGCATAGTCACCTGTTACTTCATTGTCAGAACAATCTCCACCACAAATACATGTTATCAAATAAAGAAGGTTGTCTCAATAGCATCAAAGACTTCCACATTTAGCTCATGACTGTGTCCAACCTCAATGTAGTTTTAAGAGGGTGCAAGGATCAATTGAGCAAACATCTTTTGCCTTGTCAACAAAGAGTCACTTCAAGAACATAACAAATGCAACAAAGTCAACAGCTCAAAAGAAAAATCCTTCTAAGGCAAGAGATTGGGAAAAGGGGGGGCTCAGAGTCTACTACAAATCCTAGATCATGTATATATGTATATGTGCTTACAACTAAGGAGCATTCCTTACTAAACCAGCATAGTGGCTGTTATTGTTGTCAAAGGTAGGAATATTCAGATGGGGATAAGCCTTTGACCCTGGTTGAATATGAAAAACAGAAGCTCACTCCTGCCTTTGCAGCAATTGCACAGACAAATTTTTTGAAGATAAAGGGAAATGAGGAAACTACAGGAAGTAAAAAAGGCAGTTCTGTGATGGTGGCAGCAGTTTTTGATGGATCCTTGGATGAGGAGGATGAACAGAGTAGGGCATCACAATGGTATGTGTCATACATTGTAGGGGAACTCACTTGGTGCTATACAATACATGTCTAGCAGAGTCTGCTATACTGTAGTGGAGCAGTCCCCAAATGTGCAATAGAATACAGAGCTGCAGACATGTCACAATGTGCTGTATGACATGGTCTGGTAAATAGATATAAGGCAGGCACATGCATGGGCATGTAGGCCTGCCAGACACCAGTGGACATCAGTAGCTGTTATCAGGCATTAGCACATGAGTCAAGCCCTACTTGGCATAACCAGCACTCTACATGGATCTCTGACCACCTTATACCACCATCTTGTGCCAACTACCAACTCAACTCCAGGGCTCCAAGCACATTTCAGACATCTGACCAGCACCAGCTCCTTCACATATTAGGATCAGCTGACCACTCTGGCACCCCTGCTCCATTGTTCAGCCACTGATCAACACCAGTGCCCAATACTATTCACCAATCAGCCTGGGCAGCACCACACCTGTATCCAGACTATACGCCGTACAGGACTCACACCCACACAATACGATGCACAGGACTACTCATATGTCAGGCAACTCTGGACCTCACCTGGTTGACCTAAAACTTAGCCACTGTAGGTATTTAACTTGTAGTTGGTCATTTGTTACAGTAGCCTTGATATTGCCATAACATCTGCCTCTCTACTTGTCTGTCTTGTACAACTCACCCAATATATTTTTTTCTCTCCCAAAAGTCTCCTGGTTCACTAAGTCTCACTTTGATCTTCTCTTCCATCTCCCAGTTTCAGTCTCCATCTTTCCCCAGTCTCCTCTTCACTGTACCTCCACCCTGTCAGGAGACTTCTCATTTCTTCCTTTTCTCACTCCTTATCTCTTCACTCTCCCTTCATTCATTCTTTTATTTCTTCTGACATTATCTCATTTTATTGTTTCTATTCTTTCAACACTATCTGTTAGTACTACTCTCAGCTCTTGAGGTGCTCTGGTTCTTTAGCTACCATTCACATAAGTGTGGGCCCCTCAGCATTGCTTCCAGACTGCTTATATAAGCCAGAGTTTGCCTTTCTGACCTCCAAAGTCTGGAGTTTTCCTGCCTTGTTTGTACAGTTATTTATTTAGGCAATTTTTGAGTTTTTAAGGTTTTGTTGTACTGTGCAGTTGTTTCCCATGCTTCAGAGGCCCCAGAAGCATCCAGCCTGGCATAGGGAATTGCTAGACTTGTTCTCTTTGGATTTCCCTCTGCCAGGTGAGTAGCTATCATGATATTGTCAGTATATATTGTAATACACTTGGGATCTCCCTCTGCCAGCTGTGTGACTGAGCCACAGCCTCTAGAGGTTGCCCTTACACACACTACCTGGCCCTGCTTCTCTCCAGCACTTCTAGGACTTAGCCCAGGATCCTGCCCCTTCACCCCTTCAAAACTCCAGTGTCCTGTGTACTCTCTGGAGCATCCTCGCACCTCATCCAAAACTTCAGAGCATGCCCTGCCATTGCTCGGAGACATCCATAGACTTTGAGTCTGCCTAGTGAGAGCCCACTTGCCATTGGTGTCAGGGGACTCCTCAATTCTTCCTTCTTTCACTCTTTATTCCTTCATTCTCCCTTTATTCATCTCCTTATTTCTGCTGTCATTCTTTTACTTTACTGCTTCTATTCTTTCAACACTACATACTAGTACTACTTTCAGCTCTTAAGGTGCTCTGGTTCTTCAGCTATCACTCAGACATGTGTGGGCCCTTCAGCACCGCTCCAGGCTGCTTAGATAAGCCGGAGTTTGCCTTTCTGACTTCTAAAGTCCGGAGTTTTCCTCCCTTGTTTGCACACTTGTTTGGTTAGTCAATTTTCGAGTTTTTAAGGTTTTGTTGTACTGTACAGTTGTTTCCCATGCTTCAGAGGCCCCAGAAGCGTCCAACCTGGCATAGGGAATCCCCAGACTTGTTCTCTTTGGATCTCCCTCTGCCAGGTGAGTAGCTACCTTGATATTGTCAGTATATATTCTAATACACTTTGGATCTCCCTCTGCCAGCTGTGTGACTGAGCCACAGCCTCTAGAGGTTGCCCTTACACACAGACCACTATTTACACATGACTCTTTGTTGTAAACTCCCCAGCCTCTGGAACATATTTGATAGTCCAATTTCCCTTTTAAGAGGCCTGTTTCAGTGCCACCAGTTCCACCATTCCTCCAGATGTTTCTGATTGCCACTTCCTCATTTGCTTCAGCTCCATTTAGCACAATTCCATTCATAGATCCTTCTTTCCCCTTTTAGTGCTTCCCTGCATTTCATGCTTTTTTTCCTTTCCCCTTTTCAGTTGTGTCAAATCAGGCATTGTCAGATCTGATCTTGATCTAGATCATCACAATTTGATCTCATTTTGTCACTTCTGCCAGCTTCCATACTTCCCCTCCCCATTATAGTGGTTGAACTATTGTTGAGCTGATAGTTTGAGCTGGTCCCTGCCTGTTGTTCTGTACTTTTCTATGTATTTGTTGGGATGTTTTGGAGATATATTTTTGTTGAGACTGCTATCAGGAGGCTTACAGTTTTCAGCCTATAATTAAATGTTTATTTTGACTTCTGGTGCATGATGTGTCCCTGACTGCTGGTACAGCATTGTATTACTACCAGTGTTTATATGCCTCAGTCTCCTGCTTGCTTCTGTTTCTCAGAGAGCTTTCCTATATTTCCATACTGCTCTAGCCAGTTTGTATTAGGTTAGTTCTAGATAGTTTTAGCCTCCAGTATCTCCTCTTGATACTGTCCCCATATCTTCTTTTGTGTGCCATTGAAATTGCAAATTAAATGCTATGTTCTGTGTCTGACTATGTATATTGTAAGAGTGCTTGTCATCTTTATATAAGTGCCTATTTCTCATATGGCTGCATCTTGCTGCTTCTGTTACCCCATCTTCCTTATTCTGTCTTGCCCTTTTATGTTCTTGTCTTCTGTACACTGTATCAGCATCCTCCCCTGTCAGGTCCTGAGTGTTGATCGAAGTTGAATAGTGGGTGAGCAGATGAGGTGGTGATGAAGATGAAGGCTCATGGGGTGAGCAGAGTTGAGATGAGTGACTGGGCAGGGTCTCTATCTGGGCTGTGAACAGTTAGTAGCATGAGGGCAGGTGATGGTAGCCTAGAGCTGTTAATAGAAGAGAGTATGGTAAATTAGTCAGGGAAAGTATAGTGAGTGATCAGGCAGGGCAGGGTGGGCTCAGAAGAAAGTGTGGGTGTGTGGGCCAAGGAGGGCTCGTAGTTGAGTAGAAGCAGTTCAAGATCGGTGTGTAATTGGTGGATGTTTGTCAGGGGGGGAGTGGAAGCATTTGGTAGCCTTGATGTATCTAAACAAGTAAGTAAGGGTAGCCAGTGATAATAATAAATGCAATAGCAACTCAGCTTTGGACTTAAGGGGGCAAAGTAAGTGAATGTGGTGTTTGTATTGGTATTGGGAGCACTCCAATAGATAGTGTCACATGGATGTGACCATCAGGCCCTGGCAGTGTGGGCAGGAGGGTGATTCAGCCCGGCATATGCAGAAAAGGTGCTGATTTAAGAGTGTATGGCCAGTGCAGAGTTGTGTGAAGATAGCTGACTGATGTTGGCTTAAGTTCTTTGTGAGTTTGAGGTAGTTCTTGGAGGGGAGGGTCTTGTTTAGCCTGTTGGTGTCAGCAAAGTGGAGTGATTTCTTCCAACACCATTTTCAGATGACCCACATGGCCACGAGGTCAGCCTACCTGGTTGCAGAGATGCTCTTGGAGAGAGTCTGGTATCTGAGCCAGCAGGAGAGGTCAGCCAAAGGGCTTGAGGATCCAAGGGTAGATTCCTTTGCGAGGAGGTTGGTGCATTCATTAGGGGCAAAGTCCATGTGGCTGGGAGTCCAGTGGATCTGGAGGTTGATGACCTTGTGAGTGTGGTGAGGGTTGTGGTTTGGTTGATCCCAGGAAAGGCAGTTTGTGGAGGTGCAGCATAAGTGGTCTTGCTTCTGGTGGAGTTTTTTAGCAGCTGTGTGGGTAAGGTCAAGAAGGTAGTGCACTAGGTAGGGGTGCCAATTATTGAGGGCCCAAATACCAGCCTGGCTGTTGCTACCTACAATAATAGTGCCATTTGAGCTGCCTTGTGAGCAGAGTAAGCAGGTATAGGCTGAGCATGAAGCCCACCACAGACCATGTGGTTAGCAGCTGACCTACTGCAACTGAGCCAGTTTGTTTCTTTTCTGCATGTGTGTCTGAGACACCTATTGTAAGGACAACCTTTGGAGGCTATGGCTCAGTCACACAGCTGGCAGAGGGAAATCCAATGTGTATTAGAGTATATACTGACAATGTCATGATAACCACTCACCTGGCAGAGAGAAATCCAAAAAGAACAAGTCTAGGGATTCCCTATGCCGGGTTGGACACTTCTGGGGCCTCTGAAGCATGGGAAACAACTGTACAGTACAACAAAACCTTAAAAACTCAAAAATTGCCTACACCAACAGTTGCACAAATAAGTGGCAAACTCTGGCAAACTCTGGCTATGTAAGTGGTCTGGAAGCAGTGCTGAAGGGCCCACACTTGTCTGAATGGTAGCTAGAGTCAAGAGCTGAGAATAGTACTAACAGATAGTGTTGAAGGAATAGAAACAGCAAAATGAGAGAATGATAGAAGAAATAAGAGAGTGAATGAAAGGAGAGTGAAAGAAGTAAGAAATGAGAAGTTCCCTGACATCTGTGTACTATACATCCACGGTGTATGTGAATGCTGGTGTGGCTACTGTGTTGTAGAGTTGGTGCACACAGTGAGGAGGCATGCTGCCTGAGACATGAGAGAGCTGAGTGATTTGAATTGTCTACCAAACAGCACTTGTGGTGACCTTCTGGAAATGGGCAGACCAGTGGAGCTTGGGGTCAAAGATGACACCCAGGTACTTGGTTTGTGATGGAGGTGACAACTTGCACCATGTGAGTACCATTAAGATTCCTATGCTGAAGGGCCAGGTCAGGGAGAGAGATATCATGGTTCAAGTGGGGGAAATCTATGAGGGCTAGCTTGGAGAGTTCAAATGGTGAGTTGTGAAGAATGGACCAGTCAAATGTACCATCAGCACACTCCATGACATTTTTCACAATGGCATGTGTCTCCATCAGAGACTTTGCAATGGCCAGGAACATGACATTATCAACAAAACTGGATGCCAGTTTTGATTGGCTGCCTGGGCAGGCAGTTGATATAAAGGGAGCATTGTAGAAAGAGTAGAACAACATAGATAGGGGGCAGCCTTGTATAGTCCTATTTGAAATGGGTATCCAATCAGAGAGGAAATTGTCAAACCTTAGCCAGGAGCACCAATTGGAGAGCATGCACTCAGTGAGGTGGACAAAGCCTGTGGGCACACCAAGGTTCCTTATGTTGTGGATAAGGCATTGTCTCACCATGTTGGAAAATGCCCCTTGGATGTCAAGGGACAATGCTATAGTGACATTGCCTGAGCACCATGCATCCTTGATCCTTGAGACCACCAGATGCATAGCATCAGAGGTATTTTGGCCTGGACAACCACCAAACTGGCCTGGGGGGAGAAGATTGTGTTTCTCAGCTACATGGGACAGGTCAGCCACAACCATGGTGGAGAGAAGCTTGTCAATAGTGTTTAACAGGCCAATGAGTCAGAAGGCTTTGGCAACATTATAGGCCAGCTTATCAGGTTTGCAAAGCACAAGTGTGGTGGATTCAAGCCAGTTAGCATGATACACATTGAGCTTGACAATGGCCCAATAAATGAAGTAGAGGTGGTCTAGAAAGGCTCCAGAGCACCTCTTGAGCACAACATTGGGGATGCCATCAGGCCTTAGGGCCTTGAATAGGGGAGGGAGCTGATAGCATTGTAGTACTTGGTTGCAAGTAGTACTGATAGTTCTGGGGCTTTCTTGAAGTCTTAGAAAGTGACCTCTAATCCACACTGGTGCTTGATGATAAAAACTTGATGTATTGGGTGCTTCACAGAATATCAAATATCCTGATGGGCAGAAGAAGGTTCTCAATAAACTCCAGCCTAAGCAGTTCACTCCCTGGGAACCACCGAGCCTTTGTCTACCAATAGACTTCCAATGAGAGGTGTTCAATAAACTCTAGCCTAGGTGATTCACTCCCTGGGAACCACTGAGCCTTTGCCTATCAATT
>QFEW01002926.1:0-12190 GCA_003316525.1 Termitomyces eurrhizus
GCTCGGAAGGGTGACTGACATTTGCAAGAGAAACAAGGTCAACGAACTGATTTTCTATGTTAACAATGTCAGGATGTGTCAAGACATCATTCGAGATGTCTAATTTGTGCATCCAGCGCCCAATGTCGAAAAGTTGGCGAGCGCCGATCGTGTCTCGTCGAACCTTCATGTACTCCTCAAGGGTAATTTCAGGATTAGGGTTTTCACGTTCTGCAGCTTCTTTCGCCATGCTATCTGCGAGGAGGATGTTTTTCCTGACAAGAGACGACCAGTATGGGTCCTCGATGGCGTTCACCATGCGTTTTGCCAAACTATATCAAAGAATCAATGGACGCTGTCGAAGGGCACGGCTATTCTGGGATACACAACTGGTTAATGATAGCTGCGGGTCCTTCTGCTTCTCGTAATGTCTGTCTGAACGCTTGCTTGTAGATATCTGCCCATTTCTTGGCTTCAACAGCAGTAGTGGGTGCGTCACTAGACGTCGCTATTATTCACGTTGGCTCCCAAGCTTTTAGACACTTACGTTAACTGGTCTAGAAGGAAGCCACTTGTCAAATATTCGATGCAAGTGCGCAAAGGCCCCAGACTCGATGTTGGGAATGCTCTGCAAGTGAGAAGAGATATATCTGCGCGTTTCCAGGCCTCAAGAAGAGGGGAAAATCAGTACTGGAATGTAACAAAATAGGTTGGTTCTACCATCTTATGTGCGTCGCTGGCAGAGCCGCAGGCATCGATCCATTCCATATGTTCTGCCGCCAAAGTATCGTAGTTTGGATTGTTAGGTTTGCTGTATAACAGCAGGTGGGGCAAGATGTTCGGTATGTAGTATTGTACCATTGCAAAATAGGTGAAGTCGACTAAAGTGCAAGATCTGAGAATTGTTGGGGAGGAGAGAGAAGAGGAACATTTTATATCCGCTCAATCCATATCCAAAATAATTTGTATAAAACTTTCGTCAAATATTCCCATCATTTCTGAGTTCAGTATATAAGAGTAATCGCTCTTGTATCTGGTCCAATTACCTGTGTAAAGTGGTTCAAACTGGCACTCGTCATTATATTACGCTGTGTATGGAAAGGGGCGGTACAAACCAGTCGTTGCCATACAGACTGAGGTGTGTCTGATGCCAAGTACATCCTTTTACCGCCACATGAGTCATGTGTTCTCGGCTCCTCACCGTATGCAAACATTGTTAGACGCCAGTGGTCACCGTAAGCGTCTGATACTTCATTTACCGATTAATTAATCTCATTCCGTCTTCCCATAATATACTGTTATCACATATATATACGCACGACTGAGCATCAAGTATTATTACTGAGCTGAAGTGATAGACACAGTTCTAGCTGGCAGGGACACGGAAGTTGTTTTGTAAGCAGATCAGTGATGTTATCCTCGCTCGGCGCCTACTCGATGTTTACCTTCCCCTTCTCAACCAGTGACCGTATATGTTTCACCCGGTTGCGATTTCTTTTGTTCTTCGGCTAATGGAACGGATCCGATGCTGTCTCCTATTAGTTCATCTGGATGTGGGACCTGGAACCTGATCCTTGGTGAGCGCAGAGAACAATGATTTGCTCCACAATGTATTTGGCAGTAGAGGTCGATCCTGGTACCATGAGCTCCAACATGTATGGGGCCGTCAACACCGCTTGACACAGACCTGCGTGTGGTCGATCGCGCAAAATCTGAATCGTAGTGGCCGCATGGGGTGTAATTGAGACACCATCAATCCGTCTTGTAACATATAGCGCAGAGCTTTCTTGATGTGTTGTAATACGTGCTTTATCGCCAGCCAGTGAACCTTGCCTGGATTTGACGTAAACCAACTTAGCGACGTCATGAAAAACACCATGTCGGGTCGTTACCTTGGGCATACATAAAAGATCTGAGAACTTGAAGGGTTTGTCACTCAATTCATTCCTTTGCTGTATTTGGCTCGGAATGATTAATGGCGGTAGTGGTGTGTACTTTGTAGTCCATCCATGCAAAACCCTCTGAGGACACGTTTCAAATAATCGTTAGAAGCTTCTTTTGCGATCACATGGGATGATGATACCTAGGATAGTATCATGGTATGAATGTCACCTGGTTCTTCCAACTTCCAAAACTCACCTAATTCCCTTCATGTCTTCGCTGTCTTCGCTGTCTCCGCCTTAAACTATGATAACACGCTCTTTCTTACCTATGACAGGCTAAGAAATAAAAGTCCAATATAATAAATTACTGAAAACTGGAAGCATGAAAAACTGTCGAAAACTGTAGATGAAAAGACTTGCCTCAATATCCATGAGCCCAGGCAATGAATGATGGGGTTGTGGCTCGCCTCAGGGTTTGCCTGAGCCTCAAGCCAGGCAGGAACATCTTTACTGCAGCTGGGAACTGCTCCATCATGTTGGTTTATAAGGTATTACATGTCAGAGCACCGCGTATGCAGAATAATTGCCCACTTGGTTGGCCTGTCAGTCGGAAAGGGCACACGTGGGACTTTGAATGAGGGTGGCAGTGCAGTCATTGGAATTTCTTTTCCCTTTTGTGACTTCTACCCTCAGTGAGTCGTGCTTTAGCATCAAGTCTGCCTGCGGCAGGGGATTTTTTTCCTACCTACCCACCCTCAAAGCAGGATTTGTCAATCAGAGAGAATAATTAACTCAAAGTCGAGCCACAGATGTAAGTACAAGTAATATGACGACATAAGGTAAACGGCGTACCTGGAGTCAATGCCGAAAGATGACATAACCCCAGGTCTCCACACAATATTTATAGACGTGAATATAAGTATGTTATGTCATAGAAGAATAATAAGTACATCATAGTGAAACAAAGAAAACATACACGTGTATGAGGTAACAATGATGTCATTTGAGAGTGGTCAGTATCAGACGTCATACCCTTCGACACGTTCGAGCCGTGCAGTAGGTCACAAGAGACGCCTAGAGTACAGAAACACAAGAAAAACTCAATGCCTGAGCATGACAAGAGTCCCAAGATCAAAGGCCAATTTACTGCCAAGCGGCCGAGAACAGAAACTGAAGACAGTGCCGAGCCCAGAGACAGTGCTGACTTTGCAAACACTACTGGATCAATTGATCAGAAACCAAAAACAAAGCCGTGAATAGAGAAGCGGAGATGCCGTACAGCCAAAAGAACCCAGAGACGCTGGCTGATGACAGCAAGTATGATATCAGACAGATGTCTACCAACCAAGCACAGTGCTGAATAGTCAGCCCATACAGCCATAATGATGCATTATACTGTTGTAGCAATAATAAGTAACTGTTCCTCAGTTCACCAGAAAAGAATTGAGGTGTTTCCTAATACAGAAGGTATTTTATACGGGGGTTAACCTGATGTGGCTGAGGTGCCGTATAGTTGTAATTGAGAATGATCAAGCTGAGAGTCGTCTCCTAACACTCCCCCAGACTCAAAGCTGCAGCTTGAGGTGTAGGAAATAGATTAGGTGTTCATGGCAAGGATGAGGCAGCGGCTTGGTGAAAAGGTAGGCTGGATTTTTAGTAGAAGGGATATGTATCATGTCAATGTTTCCCTTCTTTACATGTTTACAAATGTAGTGGTGTCGTATGTCAATGTGTTTTGCATGAGCATGTCCCTTGGTATACTGAGCAAGAGACTTGGCAGGGGAGTTGTCAATGTGAATAACTGCTGGCAGGGTCTGAGGTAAATCAACATCAAGTAGCCAGTTGAATATCCACATGGCTTGTTGTGCACCTTGGGTCGATGCCATGTCTTCAGCCTTGGTAGTGGAGAGGGTGATGGTAGGCTGTTGTTTAGATGTCTCCCTTGGTGTCAAAGTTGTTTGCAAAGACCCACATACAATCCACCACCTTCTTGCTTTCCAGTATGTTTCCTGCCTCAATAATCTCCCAAACCTCCTTATCATCTATAACCTTCAGTTCAGCCTCTATGGCTGGTGCCCATAATTCCGGTCATTTCATGGCTTCTCAGTAGCTTCTCAGAACCTGAAAATCTGCTGAATCAGACTTCAAAGCAAGAAAAGCAAAGGCAGTGGTGAGCAATGCCTCTGGTGCCTCACCGTTGTCTGCCCAATCCTCCCCTGCTTCATGTGCAGCTGCCTGGAGATCCAGGGATTCTTGAGACTCCCGGATAGCCCAGGTCAGTTGCATCACCTGAAAAGATCACCATAGAGTAGGCTCAGCCTCCATTCTGACCAAAAGGGTGGTGCTGATAGTCATAGTCTGTTCAGGATGCAGAGGGCCATCAGTAGGCCAGATCCGGAGTGCTATCAGTTGTTGAGGATATGGAATAGTGGGTGTTGTCTCATCAGAGGGCACAGGGGAAATTGAGACCAGATCATCATCCTCAGGAATTTCCAATGTTTGGTGACCTACACCTTCCTCAAAAATAATGTCTTGGCTGGTAACAATAACATGGGTGTTTTTGTCATAGAGTTGATAACCATAGCTTGAGTACTCCACCATGACATATTTAATTGATTGAGGGTTGAATTTTGATTTGATGAGCTTTTCAGTGACCCTGGCATACCCAATGCACCCAAATGGACGTAAATGTCCCATGTCCTGTTTTCTTCCCATCCACTTCTCTTCAGGTACACTATCAGGGTGACAGGACAATAACAATAAGTTTTGAGTGTAGATAACAGTGGATGCAGCCTCCACCCACAAGCTCTTAGATAACCCACTTTTGGCCAACAAGCATTGGACACCATTGAAGACTGTGCAAATTGAGCATTCAACGACTCCATTCTGAGAATGGGCATAAAGAATGACCGTCTTGATCTCAATCCCAGTTTTTTGGCAGAAGTTATGCCAGAGATAGTTTACCCACTTCTGTCCACCGTTGACTTGAATAGTATGAATGCAATTCCCAGTCTGTTGCTCTGCTTCTTTGACATAGGGTTCTATTGCTGCCAGGGCTGTATTACCCACCTTATTTGTCAGGTAAAATGCTTGGAGTTGCGATAAGCCATCATCAGTGAACATCATGACATAGATTGTGCCCCCTAGAGAAACTATGGTAGCAGGACCCCACAAATCAATATAGACCTTTGTCCCTGCTGTTTGTATGTCCTCCAAGGCACCATCAAAAGGTTGAGTAGTATGTCTTTCATAAATACAGTCTTTGCAGAGTCCAGGTGCATTGCTCGCTCTTTTTATGTTTCTTTCTAGTCTCTAAGCTGCAAATGGCCTGCATGCTGGCATGGCCAAAATGCCAGTGCCAGACATCCAGTCCAACAAGTTTATTCAGTGAACTGGTGACAAGAGCCTTTGTTGTGTTTTGGGAGTCAGATTTAGTTGGTCCAGCTTTGAGGGAGTTGATGCTTGTGGCAGGATAAAGGTCAAGGAGGTACATTCAGTTAAGTTTACTTCCCTCTATTAATACAGCTCCTGATTTATCTTGGAACAGTGCCTTCCCTCCTTTGAAGATTACTAAGAATCTCAGGTTGTCAAATTTTACAATTAAGATGAGGTTTGCTGCTAGGTCAGGAGTATGGAGGGCCTTACTGAAAATCAGCATATTTGTATTGACAAGCTTTCATACTGTGCCCATTCCTAAAATGTTGAAGGTTCCACCCTGGTTTGCTATCACCCCCTGGTGAGGAGTCAGATATTTCTGATAAGTCTCAAAGTCATCTTGTTCCACAAAGCAATGATCTGTAGCTCCTGAGTCCGTATAGCTAGCAATGTCACCTCCTGCTCAAAGCACCACAGGCTCAGTCAGTTCCTTGATGCTTACCAAGTAAGCATCCAGAAGTTTTATGTTTTTGTTGTATACTGCAGCTAGTGCAAACAGGAGCATGATCATTAATGCATATGTGGTCTGGGTGTCTGCAGTGCTGTTTGCCATGTTTGTGGCAGGGCTCTGATTTTGAGCTGAAGTCAAGGAGTTTCCACCGGCTTGGAGAGCTGCTGGATTTTTCCTTTGCCCAAAGTTTGGAGAAAATTGTCCTTCCTTTCCCCCACCTCTCCAGTAACAATTTTTGATTAAGTCACCAGTCCTTCCACAGTTTGGGTTAACACAAACCAGTTTCTTCTGAGGTTGAGATGTTTTAGTGAACAATGCCATGGAGGTTGTCCCTGTAGTTGAGGATCATTCTTTTATCCTCTCTCAATAGAGTGTCAGGCCAGCAATTAGTTCAACTGAGGTTTTAGTTGGTTGGAGTGATGCCACAATGTAGTCTCAGGAGGCAGGGAGAGATGATATGATGATGGCATAGAACTGGTTGTCCTTGATGTAAGCACCTTTTTCTGTGACGTTGTTCTGTTTTGAGCAAAGGTCAGTGATGTGTTCTGAGAAATCCATTCCATTCTTGTATTTCGCAGCCCTGAGCACATTTTGGCAGAGTTTGCTCCTAAGTCTGAAATTGTCCCATACATCTCCTTCAATGTAGACCAGGCCTTGGCAGCTGTGTCAGATATTTTTATTCTAAGACCAATAGGATTTTTTGAGTTGTATATAATTAGAGCCAGTGCCCATGCATTTCTCACTTGCTATTCTTGGAGTGACAGGGATTCATCCCACTATTTGGTGGCAGTTAATGTTAGTATTGTAATCCTTGGCTATAAATTCTGGGATAGAGCCTTTCAGATATTCTTCTGTGCCCTTAAGTTTTGTTGCAAGAAGAACCCTGTCTTTAAAAGTAATGTAATTGGTGCCGTTAAATAAGAATTTGTTTGGGAATGTAAAGGGATTACTGTTCCCTCCAGTAGTTGTAGTGACTGTTATTTTGTATACAAGGTAATGGGTGTGGTAGTGATGAGTGCTTTTCAGGGCCTGTACCTTATAGCGGTTAACCTGATGTGGCTGAGGTGCTGTATAGTCATGATTGAGAATGATCAAGCTGAAGAAAGACAAGAAAGGAAAGAAATAAGTGATAGCTGAGCACTGCCACCATAGCTGAGAGTTGTCTCCTAACAACTGTCTAACTAGACATGTATATAATGCATTTTCTTCTATAATATATCAGATAAATACCTTAATGCATTACCTCCCTACTTATAGTACATTACTGCTCTGCAAGTAGATACCATATTTCCTTACCTGTTTAATGATGCATCATTGATGCATTATACTAGTAGAGCCTGACAATCTCATGGAAGTGATGCATGACCAGTAACCTTTCACCAAGCTCAAGAATGATGCATCGCTAATGCATTATACTGGTAGAGCCTCAAAGTATTATGCATTATTGATGCTTTACTTTACTGCATCCTTATCCCTTAAAAATGATGCATAACTGGAGACTTTTCTAGACTTAAGAGTAATACATCACTGGTGCATTACACTGGTCAAGAGTGTGATGCATTATTCATGGCATAACCCTCTCTTGACTGTGCTTCTGGGTGTAATACATTATGTATCACTGATCGATGGCCTGACTCAGCTCAAGAGTGTAATGCATGAGAGATGCAGGCTATCATAGGTCCATTGGATTCCTGCCCACTCCCTCTTTAGGCTGATGGACATGGATGTCTATTCTTAACATCAGCAAAACCAGATCAAGATCTAAAATAACCTCACACAGGACCAGCCATCTAGATTCTATTTTTGTCATATGACTAGATCTCTGTGATATGATTTTCATATATTAAGCTTTCACTGAAAATACATATCAAATATTGTATGGTGATCAAAATATAACAAGAAAATAGAAATTAATAAGATATAACAAGATTTGGATTTGGAATATTACAAAATCAACAATGCATCTCAAAAAAACAAATAAATTTCCAAATGCAGAAAAAAAAACATATAATAACAATAATTAAACAACTTTAGCATTTGAAAAGGTATTTCAGTTATACAATCGAACAAGAACATACTGCTTGTCTTGGCTACAGGAGTTCTATTGGCAGCTGCAGCATGCTTGTGGCCACAGATACCAGCAGTGTAGGTAAATATCTTCAAATAGCCTGAAACATCATTCACGCACTTCTTCTAAAAATGATGAGAATCTTCTTGCTACTAATTACTTGAATTGGCACACTGCTCCCACTATACAAGCAAGATCATCACAATTAGCATTCTATTTGGGCCACCTTTGTGCAGTGCCACCCAGATGTCTTTACCTTCTGTATCAGTGGGTAAATCAGCAAGAACAATAGGCATGATATTTGAGGTTAGCCTTGCACATATTCAGCTGGATTCCCTTTCACTATTTGACAGTGATACGTCTGCCTCACTTGAGGCAGATTAATAAAGTACAAAAGTCCCAAAACATCCAAATAAAATGCTGAAAACTGTAAGCATTAGAGTCAAAAACCATAGACTCAGGGCAAAGCTCACCAGAAAAACCAACCCTGGTCTATGTAATGAGCAACTTGCCAGTCACTGAGCAGTAAATGTGTGCAGAAAGAATTGCAATCACCAATTGATGGGACAACAGCAGTCAATGGGTAGCTGTGCTCAGCTAAAGCAAGATCTCGGCATAAAATCTGAGATCACATCACCTATGAAGCATGCCCATCAATCTGTTGTCCTGACCTCAAAACTCGTCATACTCCTGCATCGCCACCACACACCATAATCAACCATGTGCCCAGGACTCAAAAGAAGAATAAAAAGAGCATGAGGAAGGAAAGAAAGGGAAGCAGGAGGGGAAACAAGGAAAGAGAGGAGGATTTGGCCAAAGAAAATAATGAGTAATCCATCAGCCATTACGACACATACCAGCAGCGCAGCAACCAGGGCTCAGCCCTGGTAAAACCAGTTCTGGGCACGTAGAATAATGAAAAACGCTAATAAACATGCCATACTCATACGGTCCGTGTGTCAAGGGAGGGAGTATAAAAAGAATAGGATTTTGGGGAGGCCTGGCAAGCAATTGCATTGCCACAGCTTGGAATTCTCAGGGAGCGGATTTCTTAGGCCTAGAAGCATTACAGTAGCTTCAGGTTTTAGTAAATAATACTTTATTGACCCATTTTTGAGTGCGCTATGCAACATTCTAAATAAATCAATTAAAACATTATAATCACACTTTTACAAAGTGCATGCACATGTCAACACTTGCCCCATTTACTCTGTAAAATTGAGACAGTTGAAATATAATCAAAGTCCAGTTCAAATTCCATTTTGAACTACTTTACATATAGTAAACTACTCATTTTGCATCATCTGGAGCCCACCACAATGAGGCTTTTGTTGCACAATCAAACACTTTGTCAGATCTCCTTTTGGAGTCCAACCACCTAAAAAGAAACATTAGTTTTGCACTGCCAGGTTCTTGGCCTGGCATGCCTAAGGTCACCACACCAAGGGCAAAAATCATTATTTCTCTCTGAAGAAGAGAAACTCGTGCATCCTCCAAGGGCACAGTTGCTAGTCTCCTGGATCCAGATGCTGTACTTCGTAAACAAAAAATTCAGACTGAGAAGTACATGCATACACCACAAACACCTAAGTCTTCATTACCTGAGCCAACTAGATTGGCCAGCATTATGGAGCAACCCATGCAATACAAAATGCCATTGCCTAAAAGTAGAGATGCACCCAAGTTCAGAAGCAGTGAGCCTGCTGAGGTTCACAGGTTTCTGCAGAGAATGCAGTCTCTATTCAACCATGCAGGCATTGTGAAGGATGGAGAAAAGAAGAAGAGGTTATTAGAATATGTGGATGCACAAACTGAGCAGGAGTGGAGAGAGTTTGACAGTTTTGAGGATAGATATTCTTGGGCCATCTTTATAAGGGAGGTTAAGGAATCATACCCTGAAGCTATGGACAATGCACGAAGTATGGCAAACCTAGATCAGATCTGTAAGGAGCATGCCAGGTTAAGCCGAGGCAATGCCCCTAAGATATACTTCTTAATCAGAAAATTCAGGGCTGAAGCCAAAAAGCTAGATAGTGTTGTGGGAAATGGGGTATTGGTAGATAGTTTATGGGGTGTTTTACACCCACTCTGGGAGTTAGTGGAGGAGAGATTCATTCACAAACATGGCCATTACAGGGATCCTGCTCGTAATTGTCACAAAGACAACAAGTATGACTTGTCTGAAGTGATAGCAGTGGTGACAGCCTTAGTAGATGGTACAGATATCAGGAAGGTTAGAGGAGAGACCACCAACAAAGAGATAGGTGGAATAGTAGTGAAGAATGAGGCAGAAGAGAGGATGGCTCATCTGCAAGACTCCATGGTCACTATTGGGAAACAGGTTGACAGCATTCAAAGCGCTATGCAGGCCCTGCAAACTAGCCAAATGGACATGAGGAATGCCTTCTTAAATACCAAGAGCCACCATGGAGGGCAAACAGAGAGGCCTGCTCAGGCAATGATGCCTACCCCTGGGGGAAGCATATACATATATTGTTTCTACTGTTGGGGAACTGGTCATTGTATAGCTGAGTGTGAGCAGGTTAAATCTGATGTACAAAAGGGATGGGTAATCCTAGTAGATGGGAGGACTAGAATGCCCAACAGAGCTCCTCTACCAAGAGAGCCATCCAGTATATCACCACATGATAGGGTGATGAAGTTGCATGACTCTCAAGTGGGGTTATACTTTGGCTGGGCTGAGGAAGCTCAAGACATCCCAACCTACTCTACTTACACCAATGCTGTGAGAGATACTAGGGATGACATGTTGGAGCGCATCCAGCATGGAGAAGCAGACAGGCTAGGAGAACTGGAAAAAGGCTTTCAGAGACTGACAGAAGTCATGTCAGTCTTAGTCAATACCAGACATGCTCCTAGTCCTGGTGAAGGACAACAAGGAGGGTCCAAGGATTTTTGAGGAGCTCAATGAAGAAAATGGGGAAAGCTCCACCAGGAATATCCACATTGACAGAGAGACAGTCACAAAATTCCTGGAAAGAAAAGCTAACTTTGAGGATTCCACCCAAAGTGGCATCTAAGTTGGACTTACCTTTTGAAAAGGTGCCAGCTTGGAATGAAAGGCAGGAGGTACCAGTGCAGGACACTGGTAGGAGTTCCATTCAGGGAACTAGGAAGGAGTTGGAGAAGATGGTTGAGAAGCTGTGGGAGGTACCAGTACCACTAACCACCAGGGAACTTCTGGATGTGGCACCTGGTTTAAGGGAGGTCATGGTACAAAAGTTAGTACCAAAGCCTCTCAGGCCTAAGGAACCCAATATTCCTAGGACAGCTACTCAACATCTGACAGCAGTGGAGAAAGAGCCTAACAAAGTAGATGTTAATGATCTACCTATGGCCACCTACTTCATTGCCAATGGAACACAATCTGGCTTGCCTACTGGTGCAGTAGTGCACCAGGATTGTGTTGCCACTTACTTGGAAAATATCCCAACAGGGGAAAAGCCAGTAGTGGTATATGTAGCTAGAGAATTGCAGGTTCTGAGATCTCTCAACCCAGTTGTCAATCAAAAGGGAAGAGCAGAGGCAATTCTAGATAGTGGGTCTCAAATAGTCTGTATGGCTTTGAGAGAGGCTCTCAATCTAGGATTGACCTGGGATCCAGACATAAGGCTGAGGATGGAAAGTGCCAATCAGCAAGTGAATGAATCTGTTGGTTTAGCATGCAATGTGCCATTCACTTTTGCTAAAGGGTTCACTATCTACCTACAAGTGCATATCTTTGAAAGTCCTGCTTATACTGTCTTATTGGGTCATCCCTTTGACACCTTGACAGAAAGCAACATTCAAAACTTGCAAGATGGCAGTGCCATCATCACCATTTGAGATCCTAATACAGGTCGTCGAACTGCCCTGCCTACTATTGAAAAAGGCAAAATGCCAAAGGCAGGGGCTACTAAGGAGAGTGAAGCAAAATTTTGAGTCTTGAGGAACTGGTTACAGACCAGGGAGAGATTGCAATAAGTCTTGCTGAGACTCAGGAAGGAGAGATTGTGGTGACTGGATATTCTATGAAACATAGTAAATTCAGTCAGGAAGAGTTGAGAGATGTGTACTTGCATGCTTTTGCAGCAAGCAAGGGGTGTGAAGAGAAGGAGCAGAAGACATTGTCAGCATATTTGAATGGGCATTTAGCTCAGATACCTGACAGTCTTGAAGAACTACTAGTACAAGAGGAAAACTTAAAGTCAAAAGCAGATGTGGGGGAGACCGCCCAAGTATTTTCTAAGAAATACAAACCTGTGGCTAGAAAAGTTAAGCCTGTGCTAGGTACCTCACCTGAGGAGTTTAGAATTGAAAGGTGCATTACTGGAGACCCACTGGCAGACATGCCTCAGTTGGATCCCAACCCAC
>QFEW01002926.1:16977-29174 GCA_003316525.1 Termitomyces eurrhizus
GTGAGCACTTGAACTATTTTTCCCGTCGAAGCGAGGCGAGGAATATCGTTCAAAGATAGCGGGTCAGGCTCTGTAACAATCGAAGGGAAACAAACGTAAATAGCGAATGTCTTCAGATGAGCCACTTTAGTCGAGGCGTCGAAGAGAGCGTTGTCAATCAGAGTACGGTAAAGGCTGACTACGGCAGAGTCGTCTGCGCCAGACGTTAGAATAATGACGAGGTGATCCAGCGTATCCGGAAATAGTGTATGAATGATGACGTTGCTGATTGCCCACACGTCGCCGTAGACAAGCGAGCCTACAAAGACCGCAGTATTGAGATGTTGCAGATGTCGAAGATCCAAAGAAACAGCTATCATCAAAATTACGTCATTAGCCGTCGTCATATTTCTCAGGTGGAGAACTCACAGTCTTTGCGGCATGATCGCCTCACAATCCTTTCCAAATGGCTGGTCTCAGTGAAGAGTCTATTTACTATACTGCCAGAGTGTGCACCAACTCCGCCTTCAATAGTAATTTTTCGCAGACCATGCAAGCTAAGGGTGCAGGTTGGACTATCAAAGAGGGTAGCCAATGCCGGTATGTCCGTCCCCCTTAAACAGATATATTGTAGTGTAGAAATCGGGATACGGTGATGCCGATCTTGTGGAAGATAATGAGAATCAAGTTTTGATGGATACTCGTTGCTGATGAGGAGAGAATGTAAACCAGGATTGACCTTGTCCAAAATGGTAAATGGGAACGAGGAGTCACGAAGCCGTAGGTGGAGGATACGGAGGCTTGGTGCTGATACGAGTTTCTCAAATGACTGACGTACTTCTCCGTGGACGAAGTTACAGCCTAATGTTATAGATATGCCACGGAAGTTACCGTGAGAGGCCAATAGCTGTAGCAACACTGCAAGGCTCGAGCCAGGCACTACATGCGTATTCTGGTGGATGTATAAGAACTTGATAAAGGGAATGAGATAGGAATGGTTGAGGAAGAGGTCGTAAAGGCGTTTGAATGGTCTATCATTACGCCCAAGCCTGGGATTTTCGCAGTCGGAAAGCGTTATAGAAGAGAACAATTGCTTTCGACTAAAGTATAGGAAAGCAGTGGAAACAACAGAACAAGTTCGGAGAGTTTGAACGTCATCTTCAAGATGGCATAAAACATGACCAAAGATATCGAAAGGCAGTTCTACGTCGGTTACCATACTAGAGAGGTTGGTTGTGGATTCTGTGGTTCCGTAGTTTATTACGACTTATGATCCAGGCTACTTATGCCACAGAGTACTTGGTCCACGTGTCGATAGGGATCTCGCCATTGATACGAAGCGATGCTACTCTAATTATTGCGCCAGTGGTAGAAGATGAGAAAATCAGCCCGCTCTTTGAGGTAGGTCGGGTTCCAACGTCGTCGAGATGGGATCTGCACCTTCTGTTCTCAAATGGGGACAACTGGGTCCAAAGGATGATGTCGGACATGTTTCGGGAATGGGAGAATCAAAGTACCTTGTGCTTGTGGCGACGGCCACTAGCACCATAGCCGTAACCTATCCATTCATTTCAACTTGTACTCTTTCCGCATAAATGCCGCATAGTACGCTGGCCAATTAAAGTAAGGATAAAGGCAAAGCTATTCTAGCAATCACTACGCACCGTGATGAGCAGCACGAAGAAGGCGAGAACAGCACCGCGAGGTGCACAAAATTTCGCAAGCTGAGCTCCCAAATCTGATTTACTGCCCCAGATGAATATCCTCGGAGCTGAGATCATCTTCGGATCAGCCTGTGCACAGGTGATGAGACCACGCGTATAAGAGGATCGTAAATAGCCCGCTTCTTCACGAGACCCTGTTATAACAAACAAAACATCATAATACCCTAATTAGTGTAGAGAGGTGATGCGTGATTCGTTCTGATTACTCCATATTAATCCATTATATTAGCACTCGGTGTTCCTCAACTGTCAGATACAAATCAAGTATTATCTCATGGGCTAGCCTGATGCATCATCTCCCATCTATTGTTGAACATTTGGTGTTGATGCATCACTCCAGTATCTGATGTACTGATGCATTTATCTCCCTTCTGGTGTGAGTAGTTTTATGTTGCGGTGTTGATGCGTCATCCAGATGTATCAATTAATGACGACGTGACATTGATGTTAGAACCCTATATGTTTTAAGTTAATATTTATGTCTCAAGTCAATATCTATGTCCTCAGTCCTACCCATACTCCACCTGCGTGTCCCACCCAACACTCTAATGTCAGAATCTGGACTATTTGCACCTAATTCAATACAGACACGATTAGTGTCAGTCTAGGGTACAGAGTGTTGAAAGCTGATACCTAAGACATGAGTAAGTACTCCGAATTCTCAGTCGTCATGTCTTTGACTTCCTCGCTCGAGTAATGCTATTCATTCTATAAATTTTCATTATATTACATTGCTAAAGCGACAATACATTATTTACGGGGACGATGGGCGAGAACCTCTGTGGGTTACTCCGAACCCACGCGACGGACAAGATTTCTTTGCCAGGCAATTAACCTGGCCGAGCAAGCGAGTTAGCCGCGATTCCCCGATTTCCTTAGGAGACTACGACGCATCGCGTAGGTACCGCTTTGTTGGGAAGACGTCATAATGTGATAATGTGACGTGGTAATGCCCCGAGCCATTGTAGGGAACGCGGTGGCCACATACTGCTTTGTCCGCAAGTGTGAATATAACAAGACGCGTAGACACAAGTACCCTCAGTCGTGTTTACACATTACTGAGGGTACGCAATCATCCCATTCATATACTTACCCATACTCACAAGATATGTACCTAGACGCAACACTGATTGTGTATTACTCTAGGTACTTAATATAGTCGTGTTTACACATTACTGAGGATGCAACACTAATTGTGTATTACTCTAGGTGTAAACAATGGTCTACATACTGCTGCATTGTTCTAGTTTTAACACGCTTGCAATCCCCACTTCAACATAGCATGTCTCCTCCAGACTAGTTTTGTGAATTTTACTCACCATTGCTGCTATTCATTTTCTGAATGTGAGTGTGAGCCTCAATATGAATTTGTGCAGTGATGATATGGCTTGCAAATAAGGCCCCAAGATTTGCTTGTGCTTCAATAGGTAACCATAAAAGGCGTCACTGGACCAGCGTCCGATCACCTTTATAGCTTCAAATGAGATGCCTCTCATCAGATACTCTAGAGTGGCTAGGACACTGTCTCTCCGTGTACTGCTGTCTTGGTTCCTGGGAGGAAAAATGCCGTGGTTTGCAATCCTGAACGATCTGTGGGATATGTTGCATGGCTTAACATGCAGCTGAGGATTGAAAGAGGACAAGGTTTGTACTGTGAACTCTCCCAGTCTAGCAGCATAGAAGCAAGTCATGGCACATGCAAACACAGCAATTTTTAGAGGGTCTGGCTGCTCTAAGCTTGCTCTGAGCTGCTTGTGCATTGCTTTCAAGAAGGAAGGGGTGCAAGGCTGTCTCGTTTTTCCCCTTGGAGGATGTGGGTGCTAGCCTGTCTGCTGCTCTCAGCAGCATTTGCACTCTTGCTCCATCAAAACTCCACCTCGCATTGTGGAGAAGGTGCCAATGCTTGCACCCCAGCCAAGAAGTTTTCTATTGTGGACTTTAAATATGTGTCAGCTAGTGCAGCCACAAATGCCTCTAGTACATCTTGTGTCACTGGTGCCCGTAGTTCTTCTGAAACTCCCCTGTAATCACAGAAGATGTGGAATAGTGGTAGTTCCGTTTTGTAGGTTTCTTTTGTTGATTTAGCCTAGCCTTGACTGATCACTGCAAAGACTCTTTGAATGTCTTCCTCTGATAGAGGGCTCTGCAGCCCCTGAACTCCGGCGCTGCTTTCTTTTGCTGGCAACCATAACCTCAGTCTGTCACAAGCCACAACATGTGGCCTTAGTGGGTATGGAGCTGGTTTTAACCCATCTTGGTATGGCAATGGTTTGTTTGAGCAGGTCTCTGGCTCATGCTCTATCCCCTCAACCCATCTTTTCTTGTTCTTACCAGAACCTTGAGTACTTCCACCACTTGTTGCTCTGCTGCAAGCTGACTTTACTTTCAGACAGATGCGAGTTTTTATCTGGTCCTTTGCTTTGCTCATCAATAAATTCTCGCTTTCGCTGGCTCAAACCTGGTTCTTTGGAGACTGGCTCATCATAGTTGAAAATGTATGCTGTGGCATGATCTGGAATTGCAATAGCTGGGAGTATCTGGCTAACTGGGGGGTATTGTCCTCTGAAGAGGCCATCTGCTGGATTAAATTGGCTTGGTACATATCTAGTGCATATTTTGATTTCGTACTGTTTGCATGTCTTGTGAACCTACTTGAAAATGTTGTTGACCTGTTTATTTCAGCTTTTACCAATCCACCACTCTTCCACAACTCCAGTGTTGTTCCAGAAGACTTTGATTTTGTCTCCTTTGCATCTTGTTCTCGCAAGTGTTGATACCAGGAAGAAAAATCCCATTGCTTCTGCCCAGCCAATGTCTTGACCTTGAGACTTCCATCCTGGGTTGAGTTTCCATGCTCTCAACTGCTGTCCAATTGTGATGCTGATGCCAATTGAGGAACTTGTGTCTGAATAGGCTTAAATGTCAAGGTATGGCTTGGATTCCAAAATTGTTCTTGCCACTGGCTGAGAAAGAATTCACTTCCACTAGCACAAGTCTTCTGCGGTGCTTTTTGAGGGAGTCCATGGCAGGAATGGACAATCATGGAATACTCCAATGAAGAATTCCAACCTGGAAAGGTAAGCTCTGCTGCGGGAAATAATGCAGCATGCATGCAGTAGTTTTCCATACAGCTCTTGTACCTCCTCCAAGTTGTAAGTTCACCTGGGGGTAGCTGGGCAATAAGGAGATACACACTGTTAAAAGTGCCTCACGTACATGAAAATTGCTCAGAGTTGATTGAACTAGTAATTGATTGTACATGACTCTGTGATGAGATACTATACAGGAATAAAGGTCTTGAATGAGACAAAATTTCTCTGGTTTGTTGGGTTTTGGGATAATATGCAGAGGGGATGTTTGGAAGGGGCTGATGATTTCTTCAACTTGTTTCTGAGAGAAAGGTCTCAGGTACTGACTGGCCTTTAAACTGCTCAGCAAGTTTCTGAGTCAAAATTTTGTTGTCAGGAGTGAAGGTCTGGAGGATTCTCAGCATGCCCACATCAAAACCATGCTTAAGGTCATGCACCAGATTTGGATACAAGTGCAAAATGTTTGCATTACAAATTTCATCACTCCACATGCTGAAGTAATAAGGGGAAGCAAATTTAATTTGGCTGAGCAAGACTGCATTTTTGAGTGCCGTGATTCTTTTTTCTGCATCCAGAGCACTCATGTTTGTGCTTATGCGACACAATGTGGCAGCCTCTTGGCTTTTGCCAGTCTGTGGACAGTTCTTTCCCTCAGGACTAATGAGTCTCCTGTTTTTGTTTCTTGAGACATAAGCCTTTTGCCCATTCTATAAGTCTCTGGCCATACAGTGCCAGATGTCATAGGTATGCCAACCAAGACATACTGCACAGACAGTGTTGATTGACTTGACTGCTCCTGTGAATGCACCTGTGTGGGACCAAAAATGCATGTTGTTGCTCTGATTGCTCCTTTGTCTGGCTGTTCTTTAAGTATAATGCTCCACAGCACATACTGGAGAAGGTAAATGCTTTTGCTTTTTCTTGTTTGACCCTGTCAAGGTCAAAACTTCATTTTTTAGTGCATTTAAGTCTGTATGGCAAATTTTTTAGTTTACAGAGGTGAGTTGCTGGGACCATAGGCATAGATAAAGCATGTGCATGCAGTGCACATTCTCAGCAACATGAAGGATGTATGTACCACAATAGGCACATTAAAGCAGAGGGCAGACTGCCAAAATGTGATAATGCCACTCAAAATGATTTGCAGATTAAGGCAGATTATGCAAATAGGTTTTATATAATGAAAAATAGCCAATATGACATTTCAACATTTACAGCAATTTTAGGCATATGAAAATGAGAAGAATCAATTTTGTTCTGCAGTCAGATACATTCTAGTGTGATGCAAAGCACAGACAGTAAAAAGGTACAATAAAAATTGGATTCACTCTTATTAGCTTCCTTGTTCAAAAATTTTGTGTCTAAGACTCACTGCTAATGATTGTGCTCTTCTTTGTGTCATATACCTGGTTCTTCAACGTCCTCAGCACTTTATTGTCAATGATGCCTATGTCAAAAATCTCTCCTCATAGGGAATTCCTTATCTGCCTCTACTACTCTCTCTTTACCCTAGCTTGGTAGAGAGTGAGGACCTTCATCCTGTCTGCTCCTTTGTTTTGGAGCTTGTGATTAAGGCAGAAGAAAAAGATATGCATCATATCTATCATGTTTGCTGGCCAATCCTCTTGAACAATGTTTCCAAGGAAGTTGGTTGAGGCTATGCACAGCTGGTCCTAAAAGAGATCCTTGTCTTGTGTTACTCTTTCTTTTTGAGCCTCTAAAGTTTATCATTGGTTTCAAGGACAGCATGTTGTCTTCTTTTGCTAGGGTAAATACCTTACTAGATGATACTGATTTGTTTTTTGCTGCTTCTCCTCACCCTTCTGGCATAAAATAGCTTAGCTTGATGTACTCCTGCTCCCTCAATTTCTTGATAGCAAAGTGTGCTGGAGTAGTCCAACTATACCTCATAGTGTAAGAGTCTTAGACCATAACACCTAATATAATACAGATACCATTAGTGTCAGTCTAATGGTATGTAGTCAATATTGATATGTAAAGTCTGTATGTCAAATATAACTTACCCTCAGTGTGTATTATATATGACTGAGAATGCCTGACTATGGGTGCCAGTATATAAGTTGTCCAGTCCTTTGTTCATGTTATAATGATGGTGATAATGAAATGTCATATTAGAGAGGGTAAACTTAATAAGCATTTGCAGTGTCCTTTGTTATTCCAACACATAGTTGCAAAAATTGGAGTAAGAAAAGTGGTTTTGTGGATAGATCTGCAATATTGTCCTTTGTCCTAATGTATCAAATTGTAATTTCATTTGATATAATGTGTTTGTGCAAAAAATAGTATTTTATATCTACGTGTTTGACACAAGAATGCAGCATTGGGTCTTTCCCTAAGGCAGGACACTCCATGCTTCTTGATAGCACTATAGCATAACATATGATGCTTATGTTTGATAAGGAATTCAAAGTCACAAGGCATTATCCTCAACATTGGATCTGATCAATCACATGATCATTGCCACTTTGCTTGTAGGGTCTTGCTTTACAGCCTCAGTTGTCTCCTACACATTAACATGACACTGAGGCTATAAGTCTCTACTTCCTTGTTATCAAATATGTATGCTTAGAAACCATATTATTATATAGTTTCTCTTTATTTGTATCTATATAGGTACAATAATCTTAGTTGTCTGCTATACATTGACATGACACTAAGACTTTTCTCTTTGTTTGTATTTACATAGATCCATTCTTTGCCACCTACAAATCTTGCATTCCTTGATAGCAAAGTTACAATGTCTCAACCAGAACCTTTCACTAGTGATGCTACTGTTGTTGCATTCAACAACTTGGAGGATCTATTGCCAGGTCCACAATGTGTTACAACTCAAGATGAAGAATGTGTCTCCTGCCAAATTTTTCTGAATCAAGCAGCCAATATACACAAATTGAACAAACTTATTGATGAGACTTGCAACTCTTTTAATGGAATACATCTCTAAGACTATTGGAAAGATTCCTGAGAGGGTCACTAGCTTGAAAGCAAAGTGCAAGGCTGATGGCAGCTGTATGACAAGGACAAATGAAGTACTTTGCTTGCTCCAAGACTGTAAGTCTGTCTGCTTGTGATTTTTCTGCCTCTCATCATCTTCGACTTTCAAATTTTTTTGGTGGAGTAGTGTAATTGTGAGGTGTTGCCAATAGACTTTTTTCCACTATTCCTTTATTTCTCTGCTTTGTGATCTCTATTCATCTCCTTGACTTTTACTGTGCACTCTTTGAACAATTGTGTGATGCCATCAACACTATGGCAAGTGCTTTAAATATATTTTATCTGTAGAGAGGGTTAATTGTTACTGACAACAAGGTATGTCTTCATGTCAGCTCAGCAGTACAAAGCTAATTAGAGTACCTAGAGTACACTCATCCAGGATGCATTTTGCCAAAGTCTTGGGTATGCAGCTCAATGGTACATAAACTTGCAACTTTGTATGGAACAGCAAGTAGATGCTGTTATCAATTGAATCTCAGGCCTGATTTTTGTCATTAAAATTGCAGACCTTTGTGGCTATGATTTGATAGCCTGATCAACTTGTTCCTGCTGATCATGATCATGACATGCTAAGTTAGCTGGTGAGTCTGGCAGCAAGAGAATCTGTTTTGCTTTGTTGCTTAGAATTGATATAGATTCATTGTCATTGTCTAGCATCAAAAAGGGTTGGTTCACTGCCTTTTGTGTGATTGTTTCAATAGACAGCAAATCTATAGGTTCTGTAGAAGAAGGAGTTTGCACATTTAAATCAGATGTATTGTAGTCATTTTGATATTTGTTAAATTTAACATGATATGGGCTGTTTATCTATTTTAGCTAATAAGACTCTACACAGGGTAGGCACATCAATGGCAGGCTTGGCACTGGCTCTGGACACCTTGCTATGCATGATCCAAACTTGATACATATGATTTACCCATTTTAGGCTATACTCAATAGCCATGCATAGCAAACACATATTCTCAGATTAATAGCCATCAACTGTGTCTGCTACTAAACAACTTTTGGGTGTTATTATAGCACTTTGTCATAGCATCAATAAGCCTTTGCCTTGAGGTTGTAGCCTATTAAGATATACTCAATTGACCTCTCATAAATCTTAGGATTGTATTTGCCTAAAATCAATATAAAGATGTGACATTCAATTTTGCACATATAAGAATAATTGGATTTCTTGCTGTACAAAGCTTATTTGATGTCATGTTCTTTATAGCCAATGTCTTATCTTTCTATGTAAATGGGTTGTTGCTAAATAAAACTTTTCCTATAAAAAGGCTAGACACTTTGCATAGAGTTTTATCTTGCCCATCAATATTCTATGCATTTATTTTACATGTCCAAGGTGTGCTGATGTGTACACTACACTATGTTGAGTTGTTATTCTTTGAGATCAATACCATGCTTTGTTTTCTTTAGCTATTATTTTAGAGTTGTTAACAGATTGAAGTATTCCAAGTTGTAGTCCTATCTCTGCTGGTTGTGCTAGTATCTATGCTTTCAGCTTGTTGAACAGATCACTCTTCAATTTCAGTGGAATAGACCATGCTTTATTTGCAAAATTGTCAACAATGTTCATCATGTAATTATTTCCAATTTACAAGGTAATGTTTTGTTTTTGTAAAAGGAGTGCTGTAACCAGGAACCTCCTAGAGGTTCTCCTTATATGATGTTATTCTACTTTTGTTTAGCACCTCATAGAGGTGCTGATATTGTTTTGATTAACATAAAAGTACTGTATATTCAAGTAGGAATGATTACAATAGTAATTTTTTTTAATTCAATTATAAAATACATAGTTCTTACTTATGTTTGGGTAGATACTTTTTCACTTACACTATGTACAGAGAAATCTACTGATTTGGTAGATTATGTGTCTTGTGCAAGTGAAAACATAATTTTTTATACTTTTTTGAATTGTCAAATAATAAGAATTTGTATGCAAACATACACGAATCATACATTCTAGAACTTAGTTCTAGAATTCTGATTGACAGTAACATCAACTATTAAGCTTCTTGAGCACCAAATGCAAGCTGATTGCCAACAAAATAGATTATAAGCCAGTATTACTAGAACAGAACAACAATGTCACTCCAGAGCAGAGTGACAAGAATGCCATGCCTGTGGCACCACACATCCATATCCAACAGGCAGCAAACTGGGAAGAAGCTGAGGTCAAGTTGACCCTAGCCAGAATGGATATATCAGGAAGTCTGCTCATGACAGAGCCAAGATGCCCTACCCAGTATAGAGTTAGAGGAGAGGCTGAGATGCCCAGCAAATCACCACTAATTATATAGATACCTCAAAGGACACCTGTGCAATTCTTGGGATTGAGAATCTTGTCAATAGTTCTGCATAAAGGGAAAAGACCATCTCCATTCAGAGCAGAGGCTCCTAGAATGGTAGGGGCAGCTTGGGCAGGCTATGAAGATAGATGAAAAGAAGGCTCTCAGAAGACACTATGGAGGAATATTGTAAGGGCAACCTCTAGAGGCTGTAGCTCAGTTACACAGCTGGCAGAGAGAGATCCAAAGAGAACAAGTCTGGAGATATTCTATGCCAGGTTGGACACTTCTGGGGCTTCTGAAGCATAGAAAACAACTGTACAGTACAACAAAACTTTAAAAACTCAAAAATTGACCAACCAAACAACTGTGCAAACAAGGCAGGAAAACTCCGGACTTTAGAAGTCAGAAAGGCAAGCTCTGGCTTATATAAGCAGTCTGGAAGCAGTGCTGAAGGGCCCACACTTGTCTGAATAATAGCTAAAGAACCAGAGCACCTCAAAGGCTAAGAATAGTACTAACAGATAGTGTGGAAAGAATAAAAACAGCAAAATGAGAGAATGATAGAAGAATAAGGAAATGAATGAAAGAAGAGTAAAGGAATAAGAAGTGAAAAAAGAAAGAAATGAGGAGTCCCCTGACAAATATACCTGAATCAACTCTGCTGAGGTTGATAGCCTGTAGATCAACGTCTGACAGCACCATTGCAGCCAGCTGGCAAAAAATTGTATCAGCCCACAGTAGTTAATGATACATTGGATAAGGATGAGAATAAATGCTATGAAGCAACCCTTGATACGCAAATAGCTATGATCTGGGCAAGGTACCCAGAGATAAGCAAACTATCAACTTGGGCAAGGCTGAAGCTGTATGTGAACAAGCACATGCAGTTACTACAGGCAAGAGGTGACTCAATTCCAGAGGTAGGAACAGATGAATATATTATGGCATATATGCAGATCCTCAAATTGGAAGCTCAGAGCTACCTCAATTGTAAAGCCCATCAAGAATCTGCAGCATCCACTCCAACTGAGGTAGAATTAATATCTATGATTCCTGCAGGAAAAGGGAGTTTGCCTCATGTTGAGGAGGCCTTGAGCAATATCTTTGCACCTCAACAAGCAGGGAAGCCTCTGAAGCAGTACCAGATGCAAGTAGCAGTGGGTCAAAGACATCAGAGGTTTGCAGGATACCAAGCTACAGCTACATCTGTGGCAGAGACCATGATGTTGAGCTGGCTACACAGGTGCAGCTGGAGACAGTACTCAAAGAAGTACTGTCACCACAGGTGAAACAAGAAGCTGAGGACCCAGTAGTGCCCACAAGGATACTACTTGCAAATGTATTCCAGAATTGAGTTGCATTTCAAAAAATGCAAATGCAGGACTTACACAGGCAAGGCTACTCATATATTGACAATCAGAGAATAGCATTCAATGGGCTTCAACCCATCAACAAGATGCGGTGAGAGTTCATAGAATGAACTCAGAAGGGTTATTGTACTAGAGAAGGAAACAAGGGCAGCAGTCAATATTGTGAACTACAAGGGCATGGTATGAGGATGGAGGGGTGTCTGGGCCAGCCAGGTCTGTGGCTAGAGAGATCTCAGAGCCCAAGGAGTTTGGAAAATCACCCCATACATGCTTTTTTGATGTTTAGCTCTGCCAAAGGATGGAATAAAACCCTGAGTATGAATAAGGCCACCAGGGCCTACATGGACATCATGTATCAACACTTAGTTAGCATAATCAATGATGCAGTAAGGATTGCTCTTTGGTTACCTGAAGGGATCAAACCAAGGAGAGCTGACCCAAAACATATTCAACATTACAAAGATCAATCAAAGTTCAGCAAACTCAAGGACTGGACCATGGATGTATGCTACCACTTGGCAGTATGTCTGTATGAGGAAGATTGTATGGACAAAGAACAAATATTTATACTACCAGAGTTTTTAGATAGACCTGCAAAGAGGTGGTTCTGCCATCATGTCCTCTACTTTAACAGAGCTAGGCAGCATTGGACTTTTAAGGATGTGATTCTTAAACTATACAATCAATTTGTAAGCACTTCCACAATGTAAGACATGCAGGAAGTGTTCT
>QFEW01002931.1:0-15395 GCA_003316525.1 Termitomyces eurrhizus
CGGAGAGATACATGTCATCGTCGATGCCATCCTGCAAAGGCACATTCAGACAGAAGTGTTTTCCAGGTCCGTTGCCATTATCGTCGAGCTTTCCAGTGCCGGGGAAAAAATCGCCAGTGTACTTATGGAATGAAACGGTCATTACACGATTGCTGTGATAGAAGGCAAGCTCAACACCATCGCCATGGTGGATATCGATGTCGATATACAAGACTCGTGGATGATATCTATTAGATACGTGTTCAACAAATGTGCAGGCCGGTGATCACGGTAAATAACAAACCTAAGTAACTCAAGAATCGCGAGCACAATGTCATTAACATAGCAAAAACCGCTGGCCTCGCCGCGTTTTGCATGATGCAAGCCACCAGACCAATTGATGGCGATGTCAGTAGTACCAGCACATAACTTTCGAGCCCCAGCAAGGGATCCTCCAGCGTACATGCGACAGAAATCAAACATATCAGCAAATATAGGGCAATCCTCGACACAATTGAACACATCAATCATCTGCCTCATTTGTGCCTGGTTTCCCGGAGTGACTCTGCGAGGAATCAGAAAACTGGCTCCTAGATGGCGTATTTGTTTGCTTGCTTACCTAGAGAGAAAATCGATGTAATCGTGATCGTGGTACGCTTCTAGCTCAGCCTGTGTCGCGGGTCGCGGGTCATATATGTTGTGAATCTGTTTGTCAAGGCCGTAGCCCATGACAAGGGCGTTGGTCAGCGTCAGACGATGAGGCTTCATGGGATGTCGTTCCTGCAATCAAATGAGACGCAAGCGACAAGATGCATTTTTGCAAGTTCATACTCCATAATGGTGTTGTCCGACTCCTTTTGGTGAATAATACGAGACAATCGGTCGAGAATGAGGCTAGACTTGGGCTTCAGTCAACGATACCCTAGATGATCGAGTTTCAGACCTACATTAATACGTTCTGTTATGGGCTGGGCAGTCCCATGCGAACCACGGTCGAAAAAGTAGGAAGATGATGAGAATGTCGCGGACTGAAAGGTTCGAGCCATGTTGGCAATCGAGTACGTCCCTCTGAATCAAACCGTGTTGGGTAAGACTTCATCGCTGGTTAGATCTGAGCTTCTATTCGACATGCATCTCCTTACCGGTATTAACAGAATATCCAAGAATTTGTAGAGCACATGAAGGTAGCCAAGAGGATGCGAAGAGATTGCTCGCTATTGGCAAAACGCGGATGAATGTTTGGTATAAAGTTTGTAAGCCAGAATGTACAACCTAGCTACAAACCTCCATTATCGATGCTCGCAAATGGGCACCTTTTGCTCATAGCAGCTTTCTGCGGAACCATATTAGCCTCTTCTGGAGACAGGGCACTCGAGTTTCAACAATGTATCAGTTCTTGCTCCACAAATAATTGCCATACCGCCCATACCAAGTTTCCTTTACCCCTAGCCTTGCAACTCACGGGATGGACATGCGAGGACGATTGTAAATACTCGTGTATGCATGAGATAACAAATCGCGATATACAGCAGGGTACACCTGTGCACCAATACTATGGAAAGTGGCCATTCTGGCGCTTTGCGGGCATGCAGGAACCAGCTTCCGTCGCCTTTTCTCTCTTGAATCTCTGGGCTCACGTCCAAGGCGTACTAAAAGTTCAAAGGCAGATACCGAAAACTCATCATATGCGACGTTACTACCTGGCCTGGTCGTTTGCGAGTATCAATGCATGGATATGGTCATCTGTATTCCATACCCGAGGCAAGTTCAGTTCAGGCTTGGATGATAAGCTTATCTCATCCCAAGCACATACAGACCTCCCCATTACGGAAAAATTGGACTACTTCTCTGCCGCGCTTGCCATCCTCTATGCCCTCTATTACACTGTTGTTCGGTTGTTCCACCTCGATCCACGCCAGTATCGTCCAACTTCTCAAAGTACCCGAATGCCGTACAGGACTTGGTCTCTACTGTGTATCATTGCTTACGTGGTTCATGTCTCGTACCTTTCCCTTCTTCCGCGCTTTGACTACACCTACAATATGGCATTCAACCTTCTAATCGGTCTCGTGCATAATGTGCTGTGGTTTGTGTATGCTCTTCCGATATCGGTCTTACAAAGGTTCCCATCTCAATCCAAATCTTATCGGCCTGAATATGCGTATAAAGCCGGTGTGTTTGTGGCTCTCACAACAGCCGCCACGGCGTTGGAACTCTTTGATTTCCCGGCGTGGGGCAGAGTAATTGATGCTCATGCATTGTGGCATCTTTCAACGGTTTCTATCGCAATGTTCTGGTATGATTTTTTGGTGGAGGATTCTCGAGACGGGGGCTGGAGGCAACAAAAAGCGTAATTGTGCGTTTTTTCCGTTACTGCTTTGAAATCAGTTCAATTTCATCTACGATATAGAGGTTTCGACGTTGGTATTGTAGATGAGTTATATTACGGAGGCAGAAAACATTACAACCATGAGTGTAAAGCATTAGTAAAAATCGTGGCGTACTAAAACATGAATACTGGTAATATCATCCCTAACATTATACATAGACGTAGAGAGACGAAATTGAAGGCGTACGTGAACGAAATATCAAAAGCACACGAGACCTCGATCCTAGGGCGCCGCTGGACCAGTCTTGATCTCCAAAAGCCCGTTCCTTCCCTTTGCCAGTCCCTGAAATACCACATCAAATCCGAGGAAATCCACACGCAACATGCCATTGCCTGTCTTCAAGCCTTCTCTGTAGTAAAATGCTGTCGTCATCTCCTCACGATCGGAAGGACTCAATGTCACATTATAAAACTCTTGCCGAGTGACTCTCGAGGAGAGATCCTCGTGAATCTGGTCGAAAATATCACCAATCGTAATTCCGTTCGTCTGTGTTGCTCGGATGGTTATTGTCCACGGCAGCTTGTGATGGTATAAATGTAGCTCATGCATGGGTGGGGTCGTGGCTATCTGATACCAATCAATATCATTCGAACGTCGTGGAAGGTTAAGATATTGGATATCAATTGTTTGTGGATCTTGTCGAATGTCATATGCGATTGGATGAGTCGAAGAAGAGGCGTAGTGTATCAATGGGTGAAGGGTGTAATTCGTGTGACCGCCGGATCTGCCTCTGAGAGTAAACCGACGGAGTTTTGCAGATTTGGAGCGTGCAGAATGGGGTGGAGCGTAGTCCGGCCTCCAATAAGCAGGACGCGGAGCAAGATTGAGCGAATCGAAAGGTAAATCTGCTCCATACGATCTCAATGACTTCCGCTTCTTCGTCATCGAACCCTTCCTGGCTAACGTCGGAGGCTTGCGTTTACACTTACACTTCTCTGTATTCTCGTATGGGTACGGGTACGGGTACGGGTACGGGTCGGGCTCAGGATCGTTCTTGCATTTACACTTACACTTCTCTGTATTCTCGTATGGGTACGGGTACGGGTACGGGTATGGGTATGGGTCGGGCTCAGGATCGTTCTCATCGTCTGATGTATCTGAATTCGGCGAGGGAGGTATTGGTTCCGTACACGGTTTGTTTGGATCCCAATAACATGGCACCACTGGAACCTGAAGCGGGGGAATATCAAGTGTGGCTTTCATTGGAGGAAGGGTAACACAGGGTTGGTAGGAAAGCGGAGTCCTATTTCGTATGTTAAAAACAATACGAGGTCCAGAGAAAGTTTTGCTCACCAACAACCCGTAGAGTCCGCGTTTGGACTCGGATTATAGCATGGTGTACATCGGTAACGTGGAGAGGAACGATGGCAGCCTATTGTCATCTTGCGAGAAAGGCACTATACACGGAATGGGCAGAAGAGAATAGCAGGAAATCACCTCACATTTGTTTCAGGGAGACATATATATGATGGGTTGCGTAGGTCTTTGTTGTGAACATGGCTGTGATGTGATTGTGGAGGAGGACAAAAATGGCGTCGAGCCACTCCGTCGTGAAGGTCCTGAATTGTTGTCAAGACGGCTGATCGTTATGAGCCCGAAGAAGACAAAACGACAGGTGTTGTGCGTTGTTCCATCGCTTGAGATCGTCCGAAACTTTAAAATACAAAAGACAAAAGGCCGTGCAGTTACACCTGGCTGGTAACCTCTTTGTTCAAGTCTCTTATTAACACATGCCAAGGACTCGCATTAGGGCGACTCGAAGCTGAATCAGGAAGAATCTATACACATGATAGGCAATGTGAGCTCCCTTCGTCTCCTCGAAATCCTACAGAAGAACCACACCTGCCAAATCCATTACGCCATTGCCACCGACAAGAACATACTTGTCGGTTCCCTGGTCACGTTGTACATACTGAGGTAACCTCATTAACAGGACGCTGCTAGATTGTCAAACTGCCAGCTGGTGGAAGAACACTCTGATTAGCTTTGTTTGTTATGATATTTGATCCTCTTCCTATTCCAGTTCTTCACTTAGCCGCTCGTGTCCTTCTATTTCTTTACTCTCTGCCCTCGTTGAGTTCGCCTTGTCGACCATCCTTCCATCACGCCCTCCTGCAGTTCACCTGTCATTTGTGTGATTTGGCTCTTTGATGTGGAAGAATATGGTCATTCACTCTTCATAAAGAGCTTGACCCTTAATAGTAACGTGTTTCCTTTGCACCCTTTTACATCAACTCATTTCTTTCCCTCGACCCTGACCTTCCTTTTTGTTCATGTAATCGTGGCGTTACCCCTGTTTTCCGCACCACCGTCTGAATCGTCGTCCTTGCCTTTTTTGAATTTACATAATGTCATCCAAACTATCACGCTTAAGGAGAATGAAATAACCGGTATAATCAAACTAAGGATTGATTACACTTGGGCTATGCTATTTCTATCTAGGGGGTCCTGTGGTTCGGGTGACATTTTTCGACGAAACTAGCTGTATGAATTTGGACTTGGAACGCTCGTTTCCTTATATCATCTCTTCAGTAATGTTCTCTGTGCTACATCCATTTTCAGAATGTGCTCATGTTATCCTTCTCGTGACTACTACGCATGTGCTTCAGCTTCTTTTGAGCACAGTATCAATTTTGATGCACTAAAAACTCTGTTCGACCTCTGAATGCAAGTTTGAGTGACGTTACTCGGACGCTATGTTTGTTATCTCGGTGGCCAGTGTAGATTCAAGGTTCATTTTCCTATTATTCTGTAGAGGTGATTGACCTCACTGAAGCGTCAAGTCGCTACAACTATTACTGGACTTGGATGTCATGCTTCTCATCCGTTTAAGTCACCTAACAGTTATCTAATGACCCGTTCTTGCTTTCCCCGTACCTAACTCTACCTTTTCATCGACCATGCTTCCAGAGGACACAGAAAAGACCCAACTCGACGATGAGAATAAATACGTTGTCAACGTTACGTCCGTTCCTTCGTATAAAGATGCGACGACAACAACAACGGGTGCTCCAGAGGAGCAAATTAGTCCTCTGGGCTACAATGTCGACTCTATTACAGTGATATTCTTGGTACGTTCTTCATGCTATTGTACTGCATTGGCATTCGACCCTCTTTCCAGAACATAAGCAGAATGATTGGAACTGGTGTATTCTCGACGCGTATGTCTCCTCTGCTCACAGAAGTATAAGTAGGCCGGATGGCTTATTGTTCTTTGCAGCCGGGTCTATTTTGTATTCAGTCGGCTCTGTTGGTTTAAGTCTGATCTACTGGGTCATTGGATTTGGTTGCGCAGGAGGTAAAGCGACCTACATCCTTGACGGTTCTCTGACCACTCTAACCCCTATAGCCTCACTCGCAGTCTACCTGGAGTACTCTTCTTACTTCCCACACCGTTCTGGTGCCGAAGTCGCCTACCTAGAACAGGCATGTAATTGATCATCATCTTGTCCTATCCATTCATGCTCACGTGTATATGTCCTTGAAAGGCGTATCCTAAACCCAGGTTCCTGCTTCCGACCGCATTCGCGGTCCAATCTGTCATTCTCTCTTTCAGTAGCAGTAATGCCATAGGTGGATTACCTTTCTGAGAGGTTCCTGATGATATGCTAATTCAGTCCGTGTTCCGCAGTCCTCGCCCAATATCTTCTTGTTGCATGTGGTGCTGAGACATCTACATGGAATGTTCGTGGATTAGCCATCGGAGCAATGACGGCGATTGTCCTGAGTAAGGATTCAACAAAAGCTTCACTGCACTCTTACCACCTACTATGGTTAGTCTGTGTTTTGAGCACCAAGTGGTCATTACGTATCTGCAATGCTATCGGATTGGTTAAAGTTGTTACTCTGATCTTGTAGGTTCAGTATGAATTTTGTCCCAGCTCGACTTTACTTACTGTGTCTAGCATTGTGGTAACAGGCTTGGCCGTCCTTGGTGGACATACGCGGGTTGAAGACCCTCATGCCAATTTTAGAAACTCGTTTGTTGGCACAACTTCCAATGGCAACGGTCTAGTCACTGCCCTCGTTAAAGTCAACTTTGCCTATGCCGGTTTCGAGGCATGTATCAGTTTTTCTCATTCTTTGTGTCTCTCTTTTTGATGCATGCACTGCAAAGAATGCTTTCAACGTCCTTCACGAAGTCCGAGTGAGCTGATTGTCGCTTGTAACTCTTAGCCCAGTCTTACTTTCTTCAGGACCCCGTCCGAACAATGAAACGATATGCTCCATTATCCTTGACTGTTGTCTTTGTACTCTACTTCTTCGTCAACATTGCTTATTTTGCCGCCAGTGAGACTTTTTCAATATACTTCCTTCGGTGGCTGAACGAATGATTAGTTCCTAAGGAAGAGATCCGCACGTCGAAGCAGCTTACAGCCAGTCTGTTCTTCATTGCAGTCTTTGGGAGTTCTAAATCGGTTAAGGCCTTGAGTGCTTTGGTTGCCATCAGCAGTTTTGGGAATATATTGAGTGTCATAATTGGGTCGTCCAGGATGATTCGAGAATGCGGGAGGCAAGGTGTTTTGCCGTATCCAAAGATTTGGGCTTCGACAAAGCCTTTCAATACCCCTCTCGCCCCTTACCTTCTCAAGTGGGTCATTACCGTAATCGTCATTCTTGGGCCTCCCGCTGGAGATGCTTTCAATTTTAGTTGTGTCTTATTTTCTTTTGAAGAAATTTCGGTGACTCACCATTTATTCTGCTGTGGCAGTTGTCGATCTGCAATCGTATCCAGCGAACGTATTCAGCTTCCTCTTAACAACGGGCCTCTTCCTGGTCCGGAGACGTCGTAAACAATCTGGTGCACCAAAAACAGATTTTAGAGCCTGGACTATTGTTCTCCTATTCGCCATCTGCATCAACATTCTTCTTCTTGTGCTACCTTGGATCCCGCCAGTAGGTGGTAAGTATGGTGGCGACGTGAGCTTCTTCTATGCAACATATTGCCTTGTTGGCATCGGTATGTAAGTAATACTCTTTCCCTCCGTTTCAAAGATGTCCTCTTACTTTCAACATGAGCCTTATAATCTCGGGCTTTGGGTATTTGCTCTACATTCAAATCCTACCGAAACTTGGAGGTTATTCGATCCGTCAGCTTGTTGAGAAGCTCGACGATGGGGCTATTACGAACAGACTAGTGAAGGTGCCAAATGCTGAGCTGGAACACTGGGATGCGACGCATAACGAGCGTGGAGAAGTAATTGAATGATGGAGGTGGACTCGTGGGCAGGCAGAACAAACGTTGACAGGCTGGTAACGATTCTAGCGAGAGGTTCCACGATTATAGTTCCGCATTCCCAAACTTGAATTAATTTCCACCTAGATTTTTTCTTTTTTTGCAAATTCCATCCTACTCTTATTGACATAATTGATTTATTAGCCTGAAATTTGTCGAGTCCGAGTAGGACCTCTCCATGCCCCATATATCAAGAAGAACAAAAATCCTTCCTTCACGCACAATGTTCAAGTGCCCGTTATCGAGCCGGACTTTGTTTTCCTTCATACTGATAGTTCTGGGGTTTTCTGATAGAGTTGTTACACGCTAGTAGAAGAACAGAGACTCAGAGTGTTTTTGGACATGTAGTAGAAGAACGGAGACTAGGTAAAGTAAGTAATAAGTAATTGTTGTATATGAGTTGAGCCTCACCTCAGAGTGTTTTTGGACATGTCTGAGGTAGGCAGTACGTAACTATGTGAATATATGTAGCATTGCAAGTAATGCATAACAGACATGGAAGTAATGCATGAGTAATGCATTTGCAACATAATGCATGATAAAATATGCCTGTCCTAAGTCTTAACTGAACACTAATGATAACCAACTAACATTCCACACTAAAAGTGAAAGAAAGATCAAAGGCCATTAAACCAATCAAACCAGTAGATGTGGGGTTATTTGGTGGAGAAGAGTAAGTTCAGCAGTATGCTAGGTAAAGGAGGCTTGGATAAGCTGCATCTGCATCTCTAAGTAGAGCAAGCAAATCCAGGCTTAGTCCTGGAGGGCTATCACATCTAAGAGAGCTTCTAAATTGGTGGACTAAAACATAAAGCACATGAATGCTTAAATTTGGTAGAGGAGTAACAAACAAATGCAAGATAAAATTCAGGCAAGCTGTAGAGAGCTTTCAGACCAGAGTTAAGAGACTTGTTCTGCTCTAAATGTGACTTCCAGAAGTTGCTGCTAATCACACAACTAGCAGAGGAAAATCTGAAGTATATTAAAATATAGGACATTTTCAGTTTTTCAAAGTTTTGTTGTCCTGTACAGTTATTTTCCATGCTTCAGAGGCTTCAGAAGCATCCATTCTGGCATAAGAAATCTTTAGACTTGTTCTTTTTGGATCTTCCTCTGCCAGCTGTGTGACTGAGCCATAGCCTCCAGAGGTTGCTTCTACATTTACTGTCTTGGCTAGCTCTTTGATGGTTAAACACCTCCAAAAATTCCTATAACTTATGTGTGAAACCAGCATTCACATTACTTGTGACATTTCCAGCTGCTCTAATAAGTTTGGGAAGATATTTTACCACCTTGTCTATGTCAGAAAACATCTTTATTTCTTTATCTGTCCCAGTAATGTCTTACAGAGTCTTTTATAGTCTGGAATTGGAACAAGAAACTTTTGAGAGCACTGATGGCCAGTCACATGGTGACAGCCAAGCAAAGTGCATTTGAGTGAATGAACCAATAGATATATTTTCTTGTACCTTCCAACCTTGTACTTTCTCAGCCCAGTTGTCAAAAAGCGACAGGCCCGGGACTCGAACCCGGAATCTTCAGCTAGTTATCCCGTAACCGGAAACTGACGCGTTAACCATTACGCTAACCCGCCGTTATCTACCGTGTCAAATATGCCATATGCACCTTGATCAAGGACGAAAACATTGGAAAGAACACATACAGCCAACAGTAAAAAGTCATCCGGGCTTGCGAAGTAGCAGGAAAGTGTGCAAAGAGTCGCCACACTTTCTGACTAAGTAGGCAGTCAGAAAAAGGATGATCGGGAGAAAAGCATCCTACTCAAGAATGTCATTGTCATTGAATAATCCTACTTTTTCTGACACACGCAAAAAGCTCGACAGTAGTAGGTTCGCGTCCGGCGTTATGAAGAGAGGAGTAGATGAGGTAAAAGTTACTAGGTCGAATTCTCCCGACAGTACGCCGAAGTTTGGTAGCAAACTCCCGAGCTGCACCAAATGCTGGTTTCAAGAACTAATCCTCTGATACTCACATCCGTTTTAGCGCAAACATTGTTTTTTGACGAGCTTCGATACATCACATGAGGGCAGATGTCATATTCTTCTTGAGATAGATCCAGGTTTGAATCCATATACTCCTATTCACGGTAAATATCTTGAATGGAAAATGAATTAGTAAAACTTGACTTCAAAATCAGATAGTAGCGGCAGATGACCTTGATTTTGGATCCCTTTGCGTTTGATTATATATATGCTCGTCGGGGATAATAGCTGGTTCGATGTTGCTCTAATGCTTTTCACGTCTGCAGAGACTTCTTGTGTCCGTCACTTGGGAAAGGTTTACTTGATCTTTTGAGTTATTCCGTCACAATGTCACGTTCCACGTCCGTCGAAAGTTACCACGAGTGATGAAACCAGACGCCCTGACTTGAATACAAGCTCAACGTCTTGACCGAAGAGTGTGCTCTATGCTGAACTTTTTTCCCTGAAACGATCATGATATGTCTAGGTTCAATTTTTTGTGTCCGCCTGGTGCTCAACGCCGTGGTCGTCCGGCATACATGTTTTTCAAGGTCAAATCGAGTGTAAAATGGCAATGGATACATTTCCGTGTTGGTAACGTTGCAAGTTATGGACTATCCCGATTGAGACTGTGTACCGCCACAATGATCGAAATTTCTTTTCAAATTCACACAAGAAACTGTTCAGTAAGTCCTTCGTGATAAGTATATCAGTAATATTAATACAAACGAGGCCATTTCTCGTGCAGTTCAGACCATTGTTAATCTATTTCAATCGCTTTTCATAAAGTTCAAGATATCATCGTTTTGTTGTCGCGAATCTAAAACCCAAGGCGTTGCCAGCCCGTTCCCCTAAACGTCGCGGTGCACCGCCACGTTAAGAATAGCAACCGTTGAACGATCGAGCTATTCCTGGTACCCTCGCGACATCAAAAGCCGTGGTAGCGGGTAAATATGCCGGCCTTGACCCAAAATGCTCATCCGCGATAAGCTGCGCTCCAATGTGCTCCTTTTCATTGTCTCTCCTGCAAAGTCTTTCTTCCTCCTAAACCACCCCCTAGTCCCTATCTCGCTACTCCTATCCATTCGGTGCATTTTCGAGCATGATTTTGCGGGTATCCATATGGCTGGCCTTGGCTTGCGTAACCGTTCTGGGCATTGCGCCAGGCTCTTTCGTGGAAGTAGGCAATACTCTCGTTAGCGCAATGATGGTAAAAAATCGACCCATCTCCTTTTGTTGTTTCCTCAACCTTATGGCGTTCCATAGATGTTCTTAGGAAATGATGAAAAAGTGTACATCTTGGACAAGGCCGAAGGAAATTCTGCAACAATTAACGGACATCCAGCGTGGGGTGCAGTCTGGTAAGTTTTCAGATGCCCCTCTTACTCTACCCCTTTTTACCCCCTATACCTAGGGATATCGCCACACAACAGGCCACCGTCATGGATGTTGTAAGTAACACTTTCTGTGCGTCCGGAATGCACCTCCCCAACGGATCATGGGTAACTTTTGGCGGAAACGGTGCTGTTGGAAGAGGGGGTAACATCGGATCTCAGCGCAATGCAGTCGGGAGCGGCGCTTGGGATTCCGATTATCAGGATTTCGATGGAACTAAGGCTATTCGGATCTTAAATCCATGCAAGAACTCTGATTCGTTATCATCTCCTAAATGTCAGTGGTTCGATGATCCGAATGTCGTCTCGATGCAGAAAAGGAGGTGGTACTCTGCCGCTGAAGCCCTCGCTGACGGAACCGTCGTTATAATAGGGGGATTCGTTAACGGCGGCTATGTCAATCGAAATTACCCCAATGTCGACCCAGAATTTGAGGGCGGCGCCGCTGAACCGACATACGAGTTTTACCCTGCTAATGGACGGATGGCGACGACAATGCAGTTCATGATCAAGACCTCGGGACTCAATTCATATGCCCATACCTATCTCCTTAAATCCGGATTGATGCTTGTCCAGGCGAACTTATCCACCAGTAAGGTCTATTTCACTAGTTGCGAGTAATAGGCTCAAAGGTATCTGTAGTAATATGGGATTACAATAACAATGTCGAGATTCCCCTACCGGACATGCCCAATAACGTGGCGCGCGTCTATCCTGCGTCTGGTGCAGTGGCTATGCTTCCACTCAAGCCCAGGGATAACTACACCCAAACAATCCTCTTCTGCGGTGGATCAGACATGCCTGACTATGCCTGGGGTGACTATGCCTATCCCAATGTCAACACTTGGGAATACCCAGCTTCAAAGGACTGCCAACGTCTCACCCCAGAACCTCCCGACGGTTCTAATCCTGCATATGAAGCAGACGATGACATGCTCGAGGGGCGGACCATGGGTCAGTTCATTGCTCTTCCCGATGGAAAGATGCTTGTAATCAACGGAGGCTCAAATGGCACGGCTGGCTATGCTGAGGCGACAGGAGAGACTACAACCTACGGTAATATGCCCTACGGCATGTCGCTCGCCTCTGGTCCAGTGGGAACACCGGCTATATATGACCCAGAAGCACCAAAAGGCTCGCGATGGTCGAACGCAGGGCTTGGAGCTTCTAAAATAGCACGATTGTATCACTCTTCAGCGATCCTTTTACCCGATGCCTCGGTCCTTGTCGCTGGCTCTAATCCAAATGCCGACGTCAACATAAGCACCGTCTTCCCAACTACTTACAAGGCTGAAATCTTCTATCCTCCTTATTTCAAAGCGGCTATTCGTCCCATTCCGTTTGGTGTCCCACAAACTATCTCGTATGGGGGAGACTACTTTGATATTAGCCTTGCAAAAAATTCATATACTGGCTCGGCTAACGACGCGGCAGGAAATACAACGGTAGTCCTCGTCCGTGGCGGTTTCTCTACACACGCGATGAACATGGGCCAGCGCCACCTCCAGCTTGCTAATACTTTCACTGTCCATAGCAATGGGTCAATTACACTACACGTCGCACAAGCACCCAACCCCTACACTTTCCAGCCAGGACCTGCCTTGCTTTTTGTCAACGTGAGAGGAATTCCAAGTAACGGGAGCATGGTCATCGTTGGCAACGGTCAAATGGGTCCACAACCTACTGCCCCTGCGAGCATGCTGCCTGAAAATGTATATTCTACCTCGAATACAACAACAACGGCTCACAGTCAAGATAATGGTAGCACGACTACCTTGGCTCAGAGTCCGACATCTGCTGTTATCGCCTGCGTCGTCGTCATCGCGTTGCACAGTTTAGGTTCTCATTAGTCGCAGGCTAGAAAAGTCAACTTTCCTTTCTACACGACAATTCCGTGGTAATTTTGACCGTTGCCCAAAAAAATTGCAGCACATAACATCACTTAGCATATTTCGAAAACTAATGCATAGATCTGTTTAGTTATCAGGGGACCTTAGGACATGCATGACTTAATTACACCATACCTGTATAGTTCATGATATAGTTCATAACGAGCTGCGACGCATGCCGAACACGCGCCACGCGCCATGCCTCTCGTGCTATAATTTCAAATGACAAAAGTTAAAGGAACTGGGTCTTCCAGGGCCTTGCTGGGATTCGAACCCAGGCCACTTGCATATTGAATCCCAAAGCAAGTATCGTACCTCTAGACTACAAGGCCATAGCATTAGAAAGCCATCGATAGCTGAATATGTACACGCACAGATTGGCGGAGCTTTACAATCTTGTAAAAAATAGAATGATCATATCACCTAGATTTTGGAGGGCATGAACTGAATGCTTTTAGAGACAACGCGAGCTTTTAAGTTCTGGCGTAGTTTCTGTTTACTAGGCGTCGAAAGGCCAAAGACTGGTTTTTTCACGATGCCTCTAAGCGTGGAGTACAAGACATAGATCTGTACCCTGTTGCTCAAAACAACGAGCATAATGACTTTGGAAGAGAGCGTTCAGTTATGAATTACTGAGAATAATACATTTCTCCGAGTCTGATCCTTGAAGAGTTATATAGTGCTAAGTCGACTCCGCGGTTGTTCTGCTGTTCATGACTCAGGAATGGCAGATAGAAGTTAGCCAGGGCCTATTCACCTATGTTAGACTTGAAGACAATGTAATCTGCTGGAAGGTGCCGAGTCTCGTGCATCACCGAATTCAAACTCTCTAGTCAAGCGTGACTTTCTAGTTTTCCATCTCATTCATCATTACTATCTAATTTCACTTTGAGATCCATACAACGACGCGAGTCTAATCTATCCTGAGAACATGTCGTTCTTCGGGGCACAAAACACAGCTACCGCGTCAAGTACAACTTCAGCCGCAGACAAAGATGTCGAGCTAGCGGAGCCTCCCACCGATTCTATCTCCTCAATGTCATTCTCAGGGCAAGCAGATTACCTTGCTGTGGGAAGTTGGGATAACAGCGTGAGCCCACTAGCTCCTTCCTCATCATGTTGCGCGCTCATTAAGGATTTCAATAGGTCCGGATATACGAGGTACTAGCAGGTGGCGGGTCGCAGGGAAAGGCGATGTACCAGCATCAGGGACCTGTGCTGAGTGTATGCTGGAACAAGGTGTGTTAATCTCCTCTTTTGGCGCGTCTGCCTATTTCAAACGTGCTCGAGGCAGGAAGGAAATAAAATCTTCTCTGGCGGCGCTGACAATGCTGGACGCATGTTCGACGTGACTACCGGCCAGGCTACGCAAATCGCTCAGCACGACGCGCCAATTAAGGTCGTACGGTGGATTGATGTACCGGGATCGGGGCTTTTGGCCACGGGGAGCTGGGACAAGACTATCAAAGTACCCGATTCCTTTGCCTCGTTCTCAACTTTCTATGACCTTTTTTGTAGTATTGGGACTTGCGCAATCCTACTCCGGTCACCACAGTAACACTACCTGAACGGTGCTACACCTTTGATGTCCAGTATCCCCTGATGGTTGTTGGGACGGCCGAGCGCAATATCCAGATATTCAACCTCACTAACCCTAACGCAGCATACAAAGTTCGTCTGCCAGTTTTTTTCCCTTGTAGTGCAGCTTTGATTAACTTTTTGATGGCCAGACTCTCATTTCCCCACTCAAATGGCAAACGCGCGTCGTTTCTTGTTTCACTGCTGCTCAAAATAATGGATTTGCGGTTGGAAGTGTAGAAGGCAGGGTGGCCATTCAGTAAGTTGTGTTCTGTTTCTTATACGGCATCGGTTCATGCGCTTTTTTTAAGATATGTCGAAGACAAAGACTCTGGGTTAGCCATACATCCATTTTCGTTGCTCTCTCATCATACTTTTGTACAGGAACAATTTCTCGTTCAAGTGTCACCGCCGTGACAATGTTCCCAATTCTAAAGACCAAGCTCTAGTTTATGCAGTGAACGATATCTCATTCCATCCTGTCCATGGAACATTCTCAACTTGCGGTATGTCTCACTTTTGTGTTTATTGCTATCTTTCCCTCAGTACTGACGCATACTTCACAGGGTCCGACGGAACCATCCACTTCTGGGACAAGGATGCTCGCACGCGGCTAAAGAGTACCTTACCCTTTACTTACATGACATAAACAACTATGCTAACGTTTCATTGCGCCTTTAGCTTTCGATGCCGCAGCAGGTCCCATCTCTACTACCACTTTCAACCGCAACGGCAACATCTTCGCGTATGCCATCTCGTATGACTGGTCAAAAGGACATTCTGGCATGACTCCTGGCTTGCCCAACAAGGTCATGTTGCATTCGTGCAAAGACGAAGAGGTCAGAAAGCGGCCAGCACGGAAGGCTTAGTTGTGGTGGACTTTTGCTGTAGTCAAATAAACCCGTTTTGCCGCTGGCGACGTGTTGAAGCGTCGTTTTTTTGGTTCC
>QFEW01002933.1:0-10292 GCA_003316525.1 Termitomyces eurrhizus
CGCTTCTGGGAAGCATTGAATATTCCGGCTCTTGGTGGGATCCTTTATGCTTCCTCAGGTTCGTACAAGTACCCTCATTTACCTTCGTCAGTCCTACATGCTACCAGCGAGGGCTACGCGCTACAAAGGGAACCTTATTCTGCTTACTGGTGATCCTCGGAGCGGTTTTTTCTGCATTATTTGGAGGTTTCGCATCCCGCTCCATACAAAAACAATTCGTGGTGAAATGGACAAATGATGTGAAGCGTCTCAAACAGCTGGCCGTTGTAGAAGGGAGTTAGTCCAACTGAGGGAATGTCCTCGGTGGTCGATCGTTTCCAGAAGAAGGGAAGTAGTCCTCTGTTAGAGGCAAAAGTCAACGTGGGGGAAGAGAATCCGTATGCGAAGGACTCGGAGGGAGTATCAATAAGAAGGATGAGAAGTGGGTGGAGAGAATGAATGACTGCCGACTGGCCGATAAGTTTCGAGTAGCAAGTCGAGACTCAGTGTAGGCTCCGACAATGTCAAGGGTGAAGCCGTCCGGCCCGAGATAGCTCCGAATGATGCCGTTCAGCCGAACTGCCAAAAGTGCACCAAGACGAAACTCAAGTAAGCCAGAAACGGTGGGGTGTAGAAACCTGTCCTTTCTATTGTCAAAGCTCTCTTTTTATACCTATCCTACATCTCCTCAGAATTGCCAATTCCTGACCAATACGCGCACCATCGTCGATGGCTGCCTAAATTTACTTTTGCCAGTTGGTCTCACAATCCCCAACCTTATTTTCTCTTTTTTTAATTGTCCAACCGATTTCCCGTTTTGTCTCATAGTTTTTATTGCCACCATTCCCCCGTATCCCTTTCCGTCGATTCCGTGCGTACCCTTCCAGTTCGTGTTGATTTCATCGCTTCTGTCTGTAGAATTCGGTCTCCTACACACCGTTTCTTACAGAAAACAAGCACGCGGATGGGAAAATAGATCAGGGTAGATCCCCTCGTAATGGATTAGGTGCTGAGATTACCTCTTTGTTCACCCTGTGAAGCTTTTGTGCACGCAACACTTGCCCCTACCTGCAACCTCTGAATTGAATCATTTCACGATCAAATGCGGTAGTACGTGCCATATGATTCGGGTGTATTTGTGTTGATTGAAAGTCCTACACTCGTGCAGGCTCTTCCTAATGTAGGTGAGATATCGAGTGTGAAAACGCACTTGGATATCACTGATTGGTAGGCAGTTGGAGACGTAGCATCGTATTTGTGAGTATTATCAACTGTTGCCCGTTGCTCAGAAAAAAGGTAACGATGCTACATGTCTTTTTTTACTTGACTGAAGCATCTAGGGGAAGCACGTGTAAGTCAGATGCATTGCATCACAACACGACCGTCGTTAATAGTAACTGGTACCGAGAATTAAGTTTATAGCTCGTGAAAGTCAAATTGTATATTGCATAAGTCATGAAGGAGTGTGACTATAGAACATTAGCTGTATTTATCATAGCCTATCGACATATGACTCGGATGCATAAAGAATCAGTAAAGAAAGAACGGATCGACATGTGTAAGGGTAATGCAGGTATGGTACAAATGCTAGATATAAAGTAGATGCAGCAACGTAGATGTATTGATAAGTCAAATCGATTTAAAGCATGAGGGTATAATCTAGATCGAAATCTTCGTCATGCTCGGTCTTAGCGAGGCCTTTCTGCATCTCAAGCAACATCGAGTGCGGCAACTTCGCCATTTCCTCAGATTCTTTAGAATGGCACCTGAGGCAATGAGTGAACTTCTCAAGCGAAGATGTTTCCGTGTCAAAAGAAGCGACCTGGTCTAGTTTCTTTCGTTCAAGCCTGATAGGTTATGCGAGTTATGATACATCAAGTGACAACAAGGAGAGCAGGACGTACATGCACATGCGACAGATGAAGTTGTTATGATGCTCCTTGAAGATAACGTTCAAGTGATCATTGGTTAGAGTGTACGACTGCACGTTCTTCATCTCTGTAAGAGCAACCCTTGTCCCATCAGGAAGCTCGATCCATCGATACAGGGCCACCTTTGCCATGGACGGGTCACTATGACAGCGCTTGAGAACAGGTAAAGGAGTAGGATCTGCATCAGAAAATGAAGCAATCGGTTCCAGATGCACCGGCATCAAACTATCATCAGCAACTAAAGTCTCCGATAGCGACCAAGGTGACGCAGAACGCGAACTCGACAAGGACACTGGTTCTTCCTCTGTCTTTATTTGGATTAAAGAGGATGTTGAGGATGAAGCCGAGGACGACATTGAAGGACATGAAAATGGTACAGGCTGCGGGGAAACGTGACGCGACGATGGGCAGGATTGCCTGGGTGCAGCTCTGGAAGGTCGAGCCTGAGACAGCCCACCACAGGACCTCGAACGGCGTGCATTGTGGGCAGGTGGAACAAGTTGAGCGCCTAGCTTCTCGGCCATCAACGCCTTGACTTTGGCCCATGCGAAATCCCGCTCCCTCTGATAAGCAATAGACTGTGCACGCAGCTTCTCTGCACGCAGTTGCTCGCCAATGAGGGCTTGAGAACATGAGACACGAAGACCATTGAGCTCAGAGTGAAGACGGTCTTCTATGGTTTGAAGAGCCTTTTCGATAGACTTGACAGGAAATGTTGGTGAAGGTGGACTGTCTGTAGACGAGGAACTATCGAGAGAAGAAGAAGAGATGTTTCTATGAGGAAACATAGCAGGAAGCAAGGGCTGCTGAAAGGCACAATGAGTAGACATGACTGGATCAGACCTTTGGGATAACCTTGTTGTTCTAGATGCACCATGTAAAGGTACCTGATTAGCAGAGAGGATGCCTGTCTGAGCCTTGTATTGGTAAAACGTTAGTAATGTACCATGACCGACAATGCATAGACGCACAGGCAGTAAATGCTTGGATACGCGGTTGAATTGTGAGTTCATACGTGCAGGGTAGATTATACAAGGGATCTAGTAAAAATAATAACTGGCTGTGCGATCCGTGAATAGGCTGTCTTATTTCCTGGACCAGCAGGCGTTGGAGAATGAAAGAGGGAGGACTGAAGTGCGATTACGATGTCAGTGGGTGGACCCACAGCGGCCATTTAGTATACAAGCCATGGACAATTAGAACGCCAAACCCATGAGATGCATCCACCAGAGACAATAGGCATCTCGATCACTACTGATGCAGAACAAAAAGCAAACGTCAACTTCTACTCGGCTACTATAAGGACATGCTTTGAAGCTTCTTGGTTATGCCATAAATGACGCCCAGAGTTGTGAAAGTGGGAATAAGCTTTTTGTCGGTCTTTGTTCAAAGTAGCAGTTTGAGTCGGATGGAAGCCATATCTGGCAAATTATGGCATGACATTACAAAGTGTAAGCGTGCTAAGCACAAAAGAGCTTCAGAATAATAGGAGAGCAAAACATGCATATAATCGTGCGCCAAAGACAGGAGGCTACATCACTGTACATGGCGAGTTCAAAAGTTCTTGGCGGTAGCGAGCACGATTGTTGCTGCAATTGCGCAACAATTGGACGCAAGTAAGTTCAATGTCGAGCATGGTAGGCACAGAAGTTTCACAAGTGAAATACTGAAGCCAAGGATTCAATGTTCGATATTCAATCTTCAGTGATGTCAATGGGTATGAGTGGGGATGAGCACTCATGGGCATACAACCAAACAGAGATTGAGTCTCCGACAATTTATCTTTTTTGCGTTACCGTAACGACCACCTGCTTGTCACGTCTCGCGTTTGGTATCCATTTCTTGTTGAATTCCCGCTACGTGTCGTTCCGGATCTCGCTCTCTATCAGCTCGCTCGCAAATTCTGCTCCTTCGTCCATCTCCATGAGGCTTTCTGCTTCCTCAGTAACGATGCATCGCAAGGCTTCCACCTAAACTGCTATTGGAACAGCATCAAATTCAAACATCCATGTGTGCTGGGCGGAACTTTCTGTCTGGTTTCCAGGGCCTCCCATATGCTGCCTGTATAGCCCTAGAGAAAACACTTTGCTGCAGAAAAATGAAGTGGAAGTACTAGTGTGAGTTGTCGAGACTTCTACATACCTGACCGGACATGTGCTTCTAATTCTGTTGTCCATGTTCTCCCTTGTGTAAATTCGTTCATTTCTTGTAACGTCCGGCTGTTTTGAATCATTAATACCATTTTCACGGCTTTCATCCTCAACCCGGTTTGATGTTGTGTTTTCTGTTTGGAGAAACTATGACTACGATAGGCAAGATTGTAAAATCAGCGGTATCAGCGTGATGGTATCGATTGAGACCATGCCGTAACGCTTCTACTTATCGACGAGGTGGACAATGTCGATGATCTTGGATCCCACCTTCATTTCTGCTGAGACTCTCATTGAGATCTACACGTGCTTGTGTTCTTGCTGAGAAAGTTGGTCACATCTCAGCAACAATATCCATAGAGCACGGATGTTCACATTGTGTTTGGCGTGTCTGTCACGGGAAAAAATAGTTTACATGCAAGAAGTGGAGGTAATATAGACTTATCTGGAGCCGAGATCAGCTAAATAATGTGATTCAACCACCATCCAGCTAGTGTCAATACACGAGCATTGCGCATATATAGTCCTCTTTTCTTTTCTCATAAATGGTGTCGTTAGTCAAGATCTACTTTCAGAATGATCTCTTGTACCATGAAATGCAACATCACCAGAGAAGCGAATACTTGACAAGGCCATATCCATAATGCCCACATCTAGATAGCGAAGAGGTTTGTCTGATGGGACCGGAGAAGACGTTGTGTTCAAGCGTTAGACTCCGTGATCCGTGCATTAGCCGTGAGTCGGCATCTTTGTGGCAGTGGCAGTGCACGAAAGTTTCCGTTCTCCTGCCGTCATGGTCAATTTATAAGAGACTCACTATACACGCTGTTCCCATCTTGCATCAACCTCAACGTCCTCAGAATGTCTTCTGCAATTATCGACAATAATATCGACGTGCAAGGAGTCACCAACAGTCGAGGCGAGGTTGTCGGTGCACGATCCGTGAAGGATCCAATACACGACATAAGTACGACTCAAACCACTTGAATTACGTTTTTTTTTTCTTTCTAAGTCTTTGCTACAGTTCCATTGTCTCCACACCTTTGTATGTTCATTGATACGTATGTGTATAATCTTGAGGTTGTTTCGGGGCTAGAAAGCACTCCACAGGAAACAATTCCAACGGCTGCGCAATATCAAGCAGCTGGGTACATCCTACTATGTCTGGCTAGGCGCCTCACACAATCGTTTCGAACATTGTATTGGTATGCGATTCTGTTTTGAATGTGTTACGAAACCCGTTACATGATCTCTGTTAAAGGCGTTGCGTTCCTCGCTCGGTCTATGGCCACACATTTGAAGAATAACCAACCTGACCTCCATATCACGGATCGTGATATCGAATGTGTTGAAATTGCAGGTCTGTGCCACGACCTTGGTCATGGGCCTTGGAGCCACTTGTGGGACGGGCAGTTTATACCAAAAGCACTGTGCGTTTTTTCTTCGCACATTCAGTTCGGCACGCAATTGAACGTCTGACTTTACTTTTTTTTTGACAGGCCTGGGAAATCATGGACGCATGAAGACGCGTCCATCATGATGTTTGATAATTTGATAGAAGAAAATGGGATCCGCATGAAGTCACAAGATATTGCATTTATCAAAGCTCTTATTTCTGGCGATCCGGAACAGTGTCGGTCAGTCTTTGTTGTCGGGAAAGAGGCCGTATCTTTGACTATCGCATAGCTCGGATGAGAAACCCTTCCTGTTTGACATTGTCGCCAACAAACGGAACGGGCTCGATGTGGACAAGTGAGTGATTCAGGTTTCCATGTTCCTGCCCATAGACCGTTCAACTGTAGGTATGACTATATACCGCGCGATTCACACATGGTGGGTGACAAGATGAGCATAGCTGTCATGCGGTTCGTCGTGACGTCTCTCTTTCAATATATTGATCTTTTATACAAACTAGCATCATAAACTCTGCCCGCGTTCTTGACAATCAGATATGTTATGATATTAAGGATGCAAACCTCATATACGAGATTTGTGCTACTAGGTTCAAACTACACAAAATGATTTACAGTCACAAGGCTGGTATGCCATATCCTCCTTAGCAAACGTTCTATCTTTTATTCTGTGTCCAGGGAAGGCGATCGAATACATGATCACAGATGCGCTTCTTGAAGCAGATCCATACTTGCAGATTGCAAAGCGTGTTTTCAATCCCAAGCAGTATCTTTACCTTACGGATGATATAATGGGACGCATTGAAGAGTCTACAGAGCCTGTAAGTTAAACGGATGTACTGCATTTCCTTGGCTCAAGGTATACAGGAATTGGAGAGAGCTCGTGCGATCTTTGAACGAATCCGGACACGGGATCTTTACAAGATGGTTGATTACAAGGTTGTCGACTGGCCTTGGGCAGAGATAATCCAGACAAACATTACTCCCGAAGCAATTGTTGAAGCTGCGAGGAAGCTTAGTGAGGACGATCCCTCAATCAGAGATATTGTTCAGACCCTCAGTGTCAAGCATGTAATCTGCGATTTTTCACTAATGCATTACGGGATGAGGGAGAAGAATCCCCTCGACTCTGTCAAATTCTACTCTAAACGGCATCCGAATGGTATGTTCTCAGACTTAGGATTCACTACAAAGACTTCTAACGACTGCCCTTAGAACCCTCTCATGCCAAACGCGGCGTCTATTCAAACTTGATGCCCCAGTTTTTTGCAGAGCTCCTCGTCCGTATCTTTACCAGGGACACCAAGTACTTCGGTGTCATCCAGGCAGGGTACAGACTGTGCCTTGAGAATCTTCCTTTGAGCCTTCCTTCCAGAATCGACGACCCCGCCTCGGACCAGTTTGGTCTCCACCCTATCCTTCCCACTACATCTCCGTCTTCTCAAACGTTAGCGGAAATAACACCGACGCCTAGCCCACCTCTCCACGATCTGCCGGCGCTAACTACGTCTAGGACATTCTCCCGCGTTAGCAGCTTCTCGCGTACAGGCCCTGGGGGCACCACGGATGACGCTCCATTTTCGAACAACAATTTCACGACCGTAGAAAGGTCGTTTGCACCCCCGAGCCCTTCTCGCAAGTCAAAGCAGCAAAGGGTAGATTAATGGACTGGGGTACGAGTAAGAAGAATGGTTTCAGCAATTGAATGGAATAGGGCATTACTTTGTACATATACCGAAACAGATGTCGACTCGACAGTGGATGATAATTGTCACATGTGAATTGTTAAATATACATAGAGTAACAAAACCGATACCATAATTCGATTGTTTTAGTGTAGAATGAAGTCAATACACATGGTTCTAGAGCGTGATAGCGATTCAACGGTGAGGGATGGGATAATCAAGGGGGAGTACATACCACGAAGGTACACGGGTGACCGGAATTCACCGGCGTCCCTTCATCTCCGCAGCTTCGGCAGACTGCACCAGCTTCTGCGTGAGTCCGCAGTACGATGAATCGCGAGATCCTAAATCTTCTCGCACTCAACTCATACCTGGATCTTTTCAGCTAAAGCCACTGATTTTCGGCATTTGCTCCATAGAGTCCTGCTGCTTGTAAGATTCCTATAGATAAAAGGTCTATCTATAGTGTTGGAAAAGACCGGTGGCGTCGGTTTACCCGTTATGTTAACTGTGGGCGATCATGCCGTCGGAACCTTATCAAACCTAACTTTATAGTAGGTACGAGAGACAGATAGGTGCTGGACGCACGCTATACTACGGAATCGATACCTTTATCTCTGCTTCCTCTGCTTCCTCTGTGCCGCGTGCCCTGCCCACCCTTGTGACCCTGTCCGTCCCGACATATAGTAATGAAAGTAATGTGTTCCGTCCATTTTCTTTCTGTCATCTGAACAAAGAAGTTGATCCTGCCTGGGGCCTGAGCGATGGTGTCACTCACAGCAGCCTTGAACGCTGTTGAAAAATATATGGGCGCAACCCATCACTTACCGAATCGTAAGTCTACTTTACATACCATGTTTGCTGTATTTCTTATCACTTGCTGCAAATCACTGTATTATTCTTACAGGTGCTCAGACCCAACACATCGTATTATTCAACAACTGAAGTTTATTCTTTTTATTCTTACGGTCCCTCAGTCATCCGAAACCCCGAGGCTCGGTACTTGCTTAACAAATACATACTTCCACAATTGCACCATCGGAAGCTCAAGCGCTCAAGGTTAAACCATTTACCATCATCCATATACAAGATGCGTCCCATCCAGCTTGCTGTTAGCTGCAAAAACGGGGCCAAGGGCACTTGGTTTCTGTACCAGATTTCCTCATAGTGTCTGTAGGGCATGGGTAGAAACCATGACACAAAAGGGAATTCAATGGATTCCGAGGTTCTAAGTTGAGGTCAAAGTTTGTGCAGAGAAATCTGCTGCCCTTGGGTTTTGACAAAAATCAATTGGAACAGACTCTGCCTTTCTGCACGTTTACCTTTTCAGTTTGAAGATCCGGTGTCGTTGGGCTTTGACAGAAGTTTATGGCTGTGCTTTCAATTGGAACAAATTCTGCATTTCTCCAAGTTTTACCTTTTCAGTATCGCATATGGTAGTTTTGGTATTGTTCGGATGCGTTGAGCTGGAGATAATAGAGTTGCCGAGATGGGCATGGAAGGTGGATGGTCTTTTAGAGACGATTCGCTGTCGTCGGGCTTTGACAAGTTTATGACTGTGCTTTCAATTGGAATAGACTCGGTCTTTTTACCTTTTCAGCTTGTGCAGAGAAGATCCGCTGTCCTTGGGCTTCAACGAAAGTTTATGGCTGTGCCTTCATGTCAGAAGCCGATAGAATAACTTAGAGGGTTCAAGATGATAAGCAGATTATGAGTTCTAGATTTCGAGAGAACTGAGAATGACGTGAAGTGAGACGAACAACTTTGTTGATTGCCTAGAGTTTTCTAACGAATACAGAGTTTTTATAGATAATCAAGTAAAGGAGAAAAGGATAAGGAGTAATGAGAAATAGTGAAGACCGGATCATGTAAGAGTCTGTGAAAATCGTGTATGACGAAATGTGATATAATTAGAGAAAAGGAGAAAAAAGGAGAGTATAGAGTTTAGGAGAAGTCGACGAAATTGAGTCTAGTCAGGATTCGGAAAGTACTTGCTACAATTAGATAGATTTCTTGACACTTCAATTGCAACAGACTCTGCCTTTCTGCTAGTTTCCGCTGTCCATCATTACACCAAGGTACAGATATCACCGAATCGTGTATTTGAAGTAATATACCCGTTGGTCCACTGGACAGCTTCGTATGTGGACGCCCATGAACGCTTTCTAACCATTTACTTCCATATTCTCGCACTGCCAATTGCCGATCACGAGGCAAACCCCGCAGGCGGGTTGATCGGCCCGAGACAATTTTGTTCACATGTGCTTCGCCTTGCAACTCCAGACATCATTGAGCGCTCCCATCGTTCTGACCCGGGACCGAGATGAAACCGGATTCTTTTCCAAAGCACGTCGTGTTTCACTGCTCATCTCCACCCTCTAGTACGGTATCGCCAGGCCGTGCAATCCACCGTAATCCGCCTAGTAGGACTGTTTGTCTCTGGAAGGCCTATAGATCCATGTATCCCGCTCGGGAAGATACTTACTTTTATGGCTTCTGTAACGTGGTATGGAATTTACAATGTGTTGATTCCGTTGAATGCTATAAACACCGGTACTGACTCTACTGCTGTCTAGGCGTGCACTGTCACGTTGACCTTCTTGATTTCCACACAATGACTCGGTCAACTACCAAATCAAAACGTCATAACCCTGGACCAGGGAACAAAGCCGCGGATGGGAAGTAGTCCTGATCGCTCGGCAATTCGACATAACAACGTCACACAACCTCAACCCCGCTCGGTTCGCACATAGCCAGCGCTAGCGAATCCACAACAGATATTTTTTTCCCAAATATTCTTGGCCAAAATGCAGAAGCTGTGAAAGCTCCGACACAGCATGTTTTATGGAGGGATATAAAACACATCGTGGATGTAGTGTTATCCATCAATTTCTTCGACATGAATAACAAGCAACTCGTTTGGCTAATCACTGGAACCTCGTGCGTCTATCATATAATAGCTTCGTATATCGTTTTGCTCACGTACGATAGGTCTGGACTAGGCCGTGAGCTTGTCCTCGCTGCACTACATAGAGGGGACAAGGTCATAGCGACCGCTCGTGCACGGTCCTTGGACAAGCTTATTGATCTCAAGGCCGAAGGAGCTGATATTCTTGAGCTCGACGTGACGGACAC
>QFEW01002940.1:0-17561 GCA_003316525.1 Termitomyces eurrhizus
GAAGCTTGAATAGTCTGCACCTGAGTCTCCAGAGCAAGCAAGCAACCCCAGGCATCATCCTGAGGGGCAGAAGCATCCAGGGGAGTGTCTGGGAGGCTGGTTGGGTCATAGAAGCAACAGAGGAGCAAGGAGTAATCCAGTGGGGGAGGGACCTAAAGGGGCAAGAGAAGGCTCAAGCAGGCTAAAGGGGGCTCCCAGACCGAAATGTAGAGACTTGTTCTGCTGTATGGGCGACCTCTAGAGGCTGTGCCTCAGTCACACAGCTGGCAGAGGAAGATCCAAAGTGTATTAGAGTATGTACTAACAATATCATAATAACTACTCACCTGACAGAGGGAGATCCAAAGAAAACAAGTCTAGGGATTCCCTATGCCAGGTTGGACGCTTCTGGGGCTTCTGAAGCATGAGAAACAACTGTATAGTACAACAAAACCTTAAATTGCTACTTGAAATTTGACTAATCAAACAACTATGCAAACAAGGCAGGAAAACTCCAGACTTGGGAAGTCAGAAAGGCAAACTCTGGCTTATATAAGCAGTCTGGAAGTAGTGCTGAAGGGCCCACACTTGTCTGAATGATAGCTAAAGAACCAGAGCACCTCAAAGGCTGAAAATAGTACTAACAGATAGTGTTGAGAGAATAGAAACAGCAAAATGAGAGAATAATAAAAAAAATAAGGAAATGAATGAAAGGAGAGTGAAAGAATAGGGAGTGAAAGAAGGAAGAAATAAGGAGTCCCCTGACAAAGGCTGTTGCAAGATGACAGACAGGTGTTCTCAAAGGAGCAGCTTCAATGTTCCTAAGAGGTACGCTAGCGATAGTGATGCTGCTAGATGCAGGCTCATAGAGCCATTGAAGGAGGGCAGCAATAGTAGACTTGCCAGAACCAGAGAAACCAACAATAGCAACTGACTTGCCAGGAGCTATGAAAAGATTGATATTGTGGAGAACAGAAACATTGGGGCGAGAAGGATAAGCAAAATGAACATTGAAGAGGTTGATAGTGACATTGGAGTTGGAGAAGACAGGACAAAGAGTACCAGTTGAGTCGGAGAGGTAGTAGATAATTGTTCAAGGAGCCAGTGGATATCACTCATAGCCTGTATAGACTTGGCAATTTTCTGGGCTGTGGAAAATCTGTTAGCTATGGTTAGGTTGAGTGGAGGTATGAAGATATGCACTGAATGCCATGAGTTGTAAGCTAATAGTCATGCTAAACACAACAAGATTGAGGACTTTGACCACCTGGAGATACATATAATGGCCTTTGACAATCAAGATAGTGCTGACATAGAACAAGAGCACCTCAGCAAGGTATATGAGCCCACTAGTAATGATGTATGAGCAACTTTCAGCAAATGTGCCACAGATGCCAGTCACAAGCACCTTCTTTGTCACTTTGTCAAAGGTAGTACAAAAAATGGAATTGAGAGCCATAGTCCTGATAGCCTTGACATTTGAGATGGCTTTGTAGTAGCTTTTTGCCACCTTTCTAGCTTTCTTGTTGCATAGCTCACACCCTGCCACAAGTCTGATCTGGCCTGCCATGACACCCACAAACACCAAAGCCACTGCCAGCCAGACAAGGCCCAATTAGTGCCTCAAAGTTATTTTTCAGTTTTTGTGGCTTCTCCGGTTTCACAGTTGACTTTTCTTGACTGACCTGCTGTCTTTTAGGAGACCACTCCTCTTTATTCTTTTTCTTTTTGCCATTCTTCTTGTTGCTTGACTATATAGACATATATCAGCTGCTGTAGTAATACAAGTTCCCCAACTTACCAGCCCTTTATCTTGTGCTGCCTTCTGCTGTTGAATGACCTGAATATTTTCAATAGAGAACTTGCAGATCAACGTGCCCTTGCTCTTCTTTGCCCCATCTTTGTCCAACTTCTCCTTCAGTCTTGCTAGCTTTGCATCATCTTTTGTCTCCTTAGCCAATTCCTGCTTTACTAGGTCTATCAACTTATCCTTTCACCACTCCTCAAACACCAATCCCACTTCAGAATTGCTGTTTGCCCATCAGAGCACACATAGAGCATCTGCATGTATATGCAGCTCTAGGAAACCATGCCCTTTACTTCAGCTCTATCTGTTGTACAACTTTGGCTTGCTTTACATCTGTTTGTTGTCCCATCAATTGCTTCTTACTTTTGTTACTTTCCTGCTCCTGACTCTGTTCTTCTAGTAGTGCAATGTCTGCGAGCTCATTAGCACTGAGAGGGAGTCAACCACCTTTGTTCACTTCCAACTCAAATATTTTAATTGCATGTATTGCAAGACGTTTGAGCATCTGTTTGCTAACAAAAAGAGGAATCTGTCATGTTTTTGATATGAAGAGTGAGGGATTGGACTTGAGAAGCTGACAGTGAGCATTGAAGGAAGCTGTCCATTACTCAACCTCTTGAAGTGAGAGTGTCTTGGCTCTAGAGCTGTTCAGAAGAATCACTGAAAAGAAATGAGTCTAGGTGGTAGGAGTTGGTTGCACAAACTACTGACCTCTTCTCGGAGAAAATACATGTTGCATTTATCTGCCTTCTGCCAGCTCTTTTTGCTAGCTTTCTTTAACTTGCTAGCTTCATCCTGAGTTACTGCACATATGACATTGAGAGTTCTCCCATAGAAAACAAGACTCTGGGCCAACAAAGATGATAGATTGGGAGTCAGTATTGAGGACATTGTAAATGGATTTTTCTTCATAATGCTTTGTTCAGGTGCAAAAATGCTGAGAGAGGGCATTCAGATGCTCTCTGGAGGTCCTGAGTGTCCACAAGTTGGCAGGAGGGAGGGGAGGAGAAAGGGGTAGGTGAGGCAGCTCCCAGCACAAATGATGCCAAACAAAGCACCAACAACGCTTTGTTCTGGTGCATCAACACTGAGAGAGGGCATTTGGACACTCTCTGGAGAGTCCTGAGAGAGAAGCAGGGCAATGGGCAGACAACTTAGCAGCATGAGAATATACCCTAATTTTTCTCTTATAAGCTCAGCCTCATGAGAACATCACCCATTTCTGTCTCTTCACTTGACTGCCACCATCACCTTACAACAATTTATGTCCTACATATCCATAGGCTCTGTCCTATCCAAAGTCTTTTCTGCCAAGGCACACCCTACAACAATGAATGACCTGCAGCCTTATTCTTTCCAAATCTTGCTTATGGTATATGGAGTTTCTTGTAAATTTGTCTTAGTCCTGTTCTTCTCGCAATGTTATAGGCATTCTTATTGGAAGCATTGGTTTTATCTTTGAAAAATTTATTGCCAATGTTTACACAACATTTTGTAGCCCGATCATAGGTGCCCTGGCAATATCTCAGGACAATTTTGTTCCCAATAGGTTTGCCATGTATATAGTCTGGTTATGCATTGTTTCAACAGTTATTTTCGCCTTTGTCTACATCGTAATGTATACCTTTGATGTGAGTTTCACACTCTCATTCCAGAAGCCTTGTTATTGAGTTCCTTACTCAATTAGGTCTTTGAAGTCTGAAAAATTGTCATCTTGTTCATAGCTATGTCTATAACCTTGGCTTTTTGCTCTGAATGCATTGCCATTTTGTTTATTGTCATTTTTTTGTATTGTAATTCTCTTTATCATTATCTTCCTGCTAGCAATTTTATTTATTTTCATTTGCTGTTTATTTTTTTCTGACTGAATGCCTTTTTTCTTCTACATTACATATGTACAATCTCATTTCTGTCAGGCGACTCCTCATTTCTTCCTTTTCTCACTCCTTATTCCTTTACTCTCCCTTCATTCATTCTCTTATTTCTTCTGACATTATTTCATTTTACTGTTTCTATTCTTTCAACACTATCTGTTAGTACTACTCTCAGCCCTTGAAGTGCTCTGGTTCTTTAGCTACCATTCAGACAATTGTGGGCCCTTCAGCACCGCTTCCAGACTGCGTATATAAGCCAGAGTTTGCCTTTCTGACTTCTAAAGTCCGGAGTTTTCCTGTCTTGTTTGCACAGTTGTTTGGTTAGTCAATTTTTGAGTTTTTAAGGTTTTGTTGTACTGTACAGTTGTTTCCCATGCTTCAGAAGCCCCAGAAGCATCCAACCTGGCATAGGGAATCCCTAGACTTGTTCTTTTTGGATCTCCCTCTGCCAGCTGTGTGACTAAGCCACAGCCTCTAGAGGTCGCCCTTACAATTTCTTGTATTCCATTATGTCATTTTACTTGTTCTTTTAAATGTAAATTTTAATGAGCATGTCACATCATATGATCATCAAAGAATCCAATGAGCAGTGTTGACAAGCATGTCATACATCATACAATGTGTGACATGCTTGTTGATGCAATAGGTGTTTCTAATCTGTGTTTTTACAGAAATACTCAAAGGTCATACATCATACAATGTGTGACATGCTTGTTGATGCAATAGGTGTTTCTAATCTGTGTTTTTACAGAAATACTCAAAGATTATTAATCTATATTTCCTGAGGAACATTTAAGGTTTTTCTAATACATTTTTTATAAGAGAAACAAAGAATTTTTTCTTAAAAACACTTGAAAGAAATACAATAAGTGTTCACAAAGAAACACAATAATGTAAACATCACTTTCTTCTTGAGAAAAACACTAGAAACATGATTAATTTTATCTATCTATATCTCAGAAATAATCGAAAGAAACATTTTTTTTTATTTCAAGGGAAATCATTGAAAAACTTGAACTTTTTTTTCCTGCTTTTCGAAATAGATTTTATATAATACTTGAGAAAAACAATTTAGAAATTACATAATGTGTTTCTAACATGTTTTTCTCAAGAAACCCCAGAGATTTCCTGAAGTGAGTATTCTTTAATGTGCTCAGTCTAAGTAGAAGCCTATCATCGGTGGAGTTGAGGAAGAGCAGGGAGATGGAGGACTTGTGTGCATGCATGACATTTGCAATAGTGAGAGAGCGAGTGGAGAAGAGGAGGATGTTGCTGGTAGGAGACAGAGTAGGCAAGGTAGGAGTTGTTGATGGAGAGAGAGAGGACACAGATTGCTGGAAAATGTCAGCATGTGTGGAAAGAGAAGAAGGACACAAACTATTGGGGTTGTTGGTTGTCTCAATGACATGGAGCAGATGCATGTTGGAGATGTCATAGATATAAATCTCAGCAGCAAGGACAATGATGAGAGACTTGCAGTTCATCTTGACAACAAGAATAGATGATGAGAACAGCAACTTGCAGATTATTGATTGGCACTGTGGGCATCAGCTAAGGTAGCTTTAGTAGTGACAGGACAGACCTTGGTGTTAACAATCTGGAGTTTACATGGGCTTGATCCTGGCTGGTCAGTAGCACCCACAACTATAAACAGTGACATGCAAAAGAGCATTTTGATGATACCATATGCACCATTGTCTGGAGAGTATCAGCAGTGCACTTGCAGTTGGCACAGATGTACTCATGGTATACATGTAGCCAAATAGGTCACAGTTTGTGATGCTGTATCCTGTCCATGTCTCTACAGAGATACAGCTGCAGCACTGTCCTCTCTGTGCAGTGACTACATAGAAAAAATCCTGGTTAAAGTTGGCAAATAACATCAGTCTATGGGAAGTTGCTCCTGATCACTATTTTTTGTTTGGAGGAATATTACCCTATTACAAATAGCTCTGTAACCCATGTCATAGTCATGTCCCAAGAGGCTGTTGGTGGGATGGTGGGGATTGAAACCCTTCTCATAGCTTATTTAAGCCAATCCCATTGTAGTCTGGGATAGAATGCATTTACGCAAACTGTTTTTAACAGTAGTGTGAAACTCAATCACTTTTTGAACAATATCCACTAAAACCGTTCAGTGGCTGAGCAGGGGTGGGGTTTGAACTCATGACTTCCTGCAATTTGTCAGGTGGTCATTCATCACATATTCTAAACCTTGGTGCAATGGGCCACTATTTCATTGCATTCTCTGATCACTATCTTTGTATCATTGTAGCGGCACATGTGCCAGTCCCTGACTCTTATATTTTCCTTTTTCTTTTATTATGTATATATTACATATAATTAAGCTAGCATCTGTAAGGGCGACCTCTAGAGGCTGTGGCTCAGTCACACAGCTGGCAGAGGGAGATCCAAAGTGTATTAGAATATATACTGACAATATCAAGATAGCTACTCACCTGGCAGAGGGAGATCCAAAGAGAACAAGTCTAGGGATTCCCTATGCCAGGTTGGATGCTTCTGGGGCCTCTGAAGCATGGGAAACAACTGTACAGTACAACAAAACCTTAAAAACTCAAAAATTGCCTACACAAACACTTGTACAAATAAGGGGCAAACTCTGGCAAACTCTGGCTTATATAAGTGGTCTGAAAGCGGTGCTGAGTGGGCCCACACTTGTCTGAATAGTGGCTAAAGAACCAGAGCATCTCAAGGGCTGAGAGTAGTACTAACAGATAGTGTTGAAAGAATAGAAACAGTAAAATGAAATAATGTCAGAAGAAATAAGAGAATGAATGGAAGGAGAGTGAAGAGATAAGGAGTGAGAAAAGGAAGAAATGAGGAGTCCCCTGACAGTATCTTGTTGGAGGCTTTGTTGATACAATGCTGAATCAGCAGTCAGGGCACAACATGCATCAGAAGTCAAAATAAACATTTAATCATAAGGCTGAAAACTGCAAGCCTTCTGGTAGCAGTCTCAACAAATTATTATCTCCAAAAACACCCCAATAAATACACAGACAGTACAGAACAAAGGGCAGGGACCAGCTCAAGCTATCAACTCAACAATAGTCCAACCACTGTTATAGGGAGAAGAAGCATGGGAGCTGCCAAAGGTGACAAAATGGAATCAAATTGTAATGATCTAGATGAAGATCTGATCTGACAATGCTCAATTTGACATGACTGAAAGGGGAAAGAGAAAGAGGCATGAAGGGATGTCAAAAGAGATAAATGAAATGGTGGCACATGCATTGAATGGAGAAAGAAAGAGATAAATGGAATGGTGGCACTGAAACATGCATCACTAAAATGGAAAATGGAACAATGTATTAGGTCAGAAACACTGGGAGGTCAAGAGCAAAAAGTCATGTGATCTGGTGGTCTGTGCAATGGCAAATTAGTATAAATAGTCCAAGTAGAGTAGAGAATAACCAGGCAATTGATAGGCAAAGGCTCAGTGGTTCTTAGGGAGTGAATCACTTAGGCTGGAGTTTATTAAGACACCTCTACATTTCAGAGTATCACATATGTTCTGGGAAGTAACTCTTCATTAACACTTCAAGTTTATCATCAAGCACCAGTGTGGATTAGAGGCAACTTGCTAAGACTTCAAGAAAGCCTCAGAACTATCAGTATTACTTGCAACTAAGTACTACATTGTCCTCAAACCTCCCTCTCAACTAAGCCTCTACTCTAACCTCACTTCATTTGGTTAGTGCTCCAAATATACATAGAGAACTTAGTGCTCAATCTCAGCCTCAACCTCTTTTCATTTGGTTAAGGCCTTGGACACTTTTTGTAAGCTAAATTGAATTTTTCAGGTTTTTTTTTAATATTAAAAAACTAAATGTCAGCACAGTTGCTAAATGTAACTTCTGTGTATATAACTTTTACAGTTTTTTAATATTATTTTAAAAATAATAACATGTAATAAAATTAATTTTTCAAAATAAACAGACTGATAGGTGAATTTTCTATATATTGATATTATAGCTACAATGAAATTGTGATGCATATCTTAATAAGTATAGCAATTTCTCCATTTCTCTCCAAAGAGACAAAATGAAAAATTTACATACAAAGGTCTGGGTAATGAGATAACAAGAGTATTTGAAGGATAGTATACTATATTGAAAGCAGATGCTGGAACATACATCAGACGATGTTGAGTAGGGAGTAACCAAATCCAGTTGCGAAACAAAATCATTGAAATATTTGACTTACTCAACTGCAGGCTATAAGGAATATCCCACACTTTAACAAACTTGTTATCTAAACCAAAGACAATACTTTTGCCATTAGATGAAAATTCAATAAATGTGATATAGTCAGTGTAACCATTCAACTCTTGCAGCTGTGCACTACTGGAAACATCCCACACTCTTGCAGAATTGTTACTTAAACCAGAGACAATGCTCTTGCCATCAGGTGAAAATGCAACAGATGTGACACAGTTAGGGTGACTATGCAACTCTTGCAGCTGTGCACCACTAAAGGCATTCCACACTCTTACAGACATGTCACCTGAGCCAGATACAATGCTCTGACCATCAGGTGAAAATGCAACAGATGTGATCAAGTCAGTGTGACCATTCAACTTTTGCAGCTGTGCACCACTAAAGGCATTCCACACTCTTACAGACATGTCATCTGAGCCAGAGACAATGCTCTTGCCATCAGGTGAAAATGCAACAGAGGTGACCCAGTCAGTGTGACCATTTAACTTCTGCAGCTGTGCACCACTGGAGGCATCCCATATTCTTACAGACTCATCACCTGAACCAGAGACAATCCTCTTGCCATCAGATGAAAATGCAACAGATGTGACCCAGTCAGTGTGACCATTCAACTTCTGCAGCTGTGTACTTTTGGAGACATCCCATACTCTTATAGACTCATCACTTGAACCAGAGACAATGCTCTTGCCATCAGGTGAAAATGCAACAGATATGACCCAGTCAGTGTGACCATTCAACTCCTGCAGCTGTGCACTACTGTAGACATCCCACACTCTTATAGACTTGTCACTTGAACTAGAGACAATGTTTTTACCATCAGGTGAAAATGCAACAGATATGACATAACCAGTGTGACCATTCAACTTCTGCAGCTGTATACCACTAAAAGCATCCCACACTCTTACAGACTTGTCAGCTGAGCCAGAAACAATACTTTTTCCATCCAATGAAAATGCAACACAAAGTACTGATTCCATCTGCAATATATGAATTTCTGCCAAGGTAGTTGTTTTATTGCCTTTAACAGATGGAATTCTAGAAAACTTATTCTTCCAGTTATGTAATATTGGGCTATTTACTGGCCATGTTGCTAATGCTGAAATGTATAGATGTGGTGTTGACAAAGCTGCTGGACTTGTAGCAAAGTCAGCAGCAAAGTTGGCTGTCTCCATAATATCTTGTATAAGAGATGGATTATAATTAATATTTTTCTGTTATAAATTTAGCTAAGAACAGAATTCTTATTACAGCTATTCACCTTTTTTATGATATCACAGACTTTTTGAAGCATCAAATGACATTCTTGAGATATTTTGAGTAAATTCATTGCTTCTATCCAAAAAAGAGCTTGAATATCAAGAAAACTTTTCATTTGTGACTGGAGATTTTGGTACTTGTTATTTGCAGCCTTGATAAAATGTCCAGCCCAGTATTTACAAGCATATTGTAGCACTTCTGAGATTTTTTCTTGAACACAATTTTCCAGATTGGTAACTTCTGAATCTAACAGAAATGATGAAGGCATGTTGCACATATCAAAGTGGAGATCTCTCATCATTATGTTGAAGCAATGAGAAGCAAGCAATGCATGATGGGATGTTGCATCACAAGACATATTTTTTATATAATTTGAAGAGATATGCAAAGATTTCAGAGAAATTCTAGATGCTTGTATATAATCCATAATAAAATCTAAAAAAGAAGCATGATACCAGAAAACATGACCTTCTTTTTCATAAAGAACAGCATGAAGTTTGTGTACAATATCATCAGCTTGCTGCTTTAGAATTTTTATATTTTTAGTGTTAAATTTAGAATGAAGTCCTGCAGCAACAAAAGTAGATATACGATCTTCTGCACAAAGAATAGTGTGCAGAATTTCCAAGCGATCAGCAATAAAAATTTCTTCACTTGTACTGAATGCATCAGACAAAATTTGGCAATATAAGTTGTTGATTAACACTATTGCACTGGGAGGATATGAGGATGTTGTATCAATTGTAAAGTCAAGCAGCTTTCTTATTAAAATCTGCTTCTCTTCTGGAGTTCCTGATGATATGTACTTTACAGCTGTTGAAGCATAAATGAATAAACAATTTGCTTTATTCCCAAGATCTTGAAGTTCTGGCTTATTCACAAACTCTGGAAGTTTTGCATTCAAATATGTCATGATATCCATATCAATATCTTCATGAGGAATATTCTGAAGGTAACAAACTGAATCAGATGAAAATGACTTGCACAATTCTGCAAGTTCAGGATCTGATCGACTTGTTACAAGAAACTTGAGACTATTCAAATAATTTTTTTTCAACAGTAACAAGTAATTCTTTGAGAAATTCTGATCCTCCTTTGTTTTCAATTTCATCCAAAGCATCAATCACAATAAGATATGGTGGCAGAATAGAAGAATGACTAGTTATAACTTCTTTCCAAGGATTTACTAACAAATTTTGCATTTGTTTTTTTAGATCCTTGTTAACTGAGTCTGTATCTATATTTTCAAAAGCCTTGGCAAAAAACTGTGAATGATGAGCAAGCTGATAAACAAGAGTAGGAATGATATTTTTCTGGCTTCGTGTATCTTCAAATTGCCTAGAACAAAAGAAACTAGCCTGCAATATTTGCAATACATTATTGCCCTCTTCAAAATCTTGAGCTATAGTATAAGCAATTGTTGATTTTCCTGATCCTGCATGACCAGTCAGCCAAAAAACTTGTGGACTACTATTTGATGCATTTTGAGCCCAATTGCTAATTTTTTTAAGAATTTCTACACGTGTTCCTGGTGTGCATGGTTGACGAGACAATGTTTGCACATCATCAGGATTAGCATCATATATAGCTCTGTGAGCATGGGGCCAGCCAGACAATTTCAATTTCTAAAGCTCATATAAATACACACTATATCAAAGTGCTTTTCAATAACTTACTTCAAGTCGTTTTTGTGAATCCCAAACATTTTTATCAATTTTCAACATTAATTTAAACTAAAAAAAGCATGTTAAAACTTTAGCAAAGTAGTTGTAAAATATCCATGCCTGAAAAATCTTTGTTTGATCATTGATATAATTGACAATATGGTTTATTTTCAACTTGTTCTCTTCACTGTTCATAATTTTGCTAATATAAGACTTGTTCAACATTTCCTCAAATTCTTCAAACTTATCATTTAATATTCTGCAATATATATCAACTTAAAGAAAATAGCAACAGCATTAAACCTACTTTACAAAGCCTTCTATAACATTTTTCAAGTTTGTGTTTTCATCATTGTTATTTGTTATAGCATCACAAAAGTCTCTAATTCTTGCAAGCTGAATATCAAGCTCATCATTATTGTTAGAAACAGCCTATAACTGCTTTTAATATACATATCACAAAAACCACAAACAAACTCACATGTATCAGATCCATCAAAGCAGTAAAAGATGCAAAAGGAACTTGAAGTGGAATTCCGGATAATGATTTGTCAACCTTCCTGAGCAAAAGCTCAATTCCATTCAAAGCTGTGTGAAATCCATCTTTTATCATGGTGTTCAAAGCATGATCTCTGGCAGAAGATGCCTGAGATATAGCTAAACCACCACCATGACTTCCTCCGTCAGTAAAAACCATGAGCATCACTGCTACATGTGTATATATTTGGTGAAATGTGGCATACCCAATTCATTGGGGGAAGAAGTATCAACCTGAGAGTTCATGTCAACTATAATTTCCTCAATCAGTGTTTAAGATTAGTAGATTCATTGAATAGAATTACCAGACGTCACACGTCCTTCTCCAGTTGATAAAGCATCAGATTGACCCATATTGGCAGAAGCTTGGATTAAAAGTATTCAGATTCTTTGCAGTATGAATGATTATCAATAACTGACCTGTACTTGTCAAACGTGCGGTAACTTGAGGAGCTTGCATAAAAGCTTCAGAACTGGCTCCTTTCAAAAGCATGAGCTTTCATGAGATGAGGCAGACTTGCCACGCTCACTGTTTCCTTGTATTGTCGACCCAGCTGCGTTTACAGGGACAACAGATGAGGCATCTTCACTGGTTGTCCCTTTTGAGGTCTGTCAGGTCCACAATGATAGATGAAATATGGACTTGACATTCACTGAATCCAGTGTCATCCCTGTTAGTTGGGGGTGCAGCCAATGGAGGCACGGAAGCAGAGACTTGGGTGCACATTGAGACACATAGGCAGTGAAGATGGCTGATATGCCTACCTGTATCCATCGGGCCTGACAAGAACGAAGATTGATTAGGAGAGGCATTGCCAGGCACACGACGAGAATCTGCTGCGGGAGAAACACTCGAGGCACTGACTTGGGTACCTGCAGTCCGACGCCTGAACATTGAGTGAAGCCTTTGAATAATTCGTTTCCCCCGTGAAGAGGGCCTGTCATTCTGAGTAGACATAGTTAATGAGTAATAGAGCGATGAGGTGCGAGGAAAGATAGACAACAGTAGAATGCGGTTGCCACAAGTACACGACAGTGTAGCCATGTTTGTGCATAAGCTAGATATGGTCAAGAATTTCTCAATCACAAGTGGATAGCCTTGGGCCAAGTGACCTCTATGCACACATGAAGTTACCAGATTGAGCTTGTCATTCTCACAGCACGCAAGAATCCAATAGTACTCCCCGTCTCCGTACCCCGTTTCATATCATCAATGCTACAAATTTTATTTCCCTCTTCTATATCATAATTACCAAGCCGCCATATAGCCAATATCGAGACAATAGTGCTGAAATGATGTGCAGATCAAGCGCCAAGCGATCAAACCATACTTGAGGTATTCTTATCTGATAAGGCCGAGACTGTGAAATTCGCCGTGGCGCTAAGTACTACACCGGACGTCACCTGTTTCCCCGCCTCGATGAAGCCACGCACCACGAGAGTGAGCCTTGGCCCTGGCCTTTTTATCAAAGTCTTCAAAACTATCACCGACGTTGTGTCGAGGAAATTGACTGACCACTCCGGCTATGTGCCGACTACTTTTAACGTCATCTCTCCTTGTCATAACCTCGTATGTTTTACTATGATTCACGTTTCTTTCTAATAGTTCTACTGTATCTTACTCATCCTACTTGAAAAGCCCTTGACCCTACTCCACATGTCTCACCAATACGATCGGTTATATACGTGCCATCACCTGGAGTCAAATCATCTTCGATTATTGACTCCAGGTGAGCTCTTACTGTTTTATTCTTACGTTACTTACTCTAACAATTATCTTCGATTATTGACTCCAGATATTATACATATTCGTACACGAATACATCTGTTTTGCGATATGCTGCGACAGGTTATGGGCCCCGCTGCCGTGAACGACAATACTTCTGAGACTTTGCAGTTTCCGAAGTTTAATGGTACGAATTACCATGTGTGGGCTGACAACATGAAGTCTGCCCTACTGGCAAAAGGATTATGGGGAGTAGTCTCTGGACGCGAAACTTGCCCGCCTAAACCACCTGCCGAATACTCCGCATTGATGGCTCCTCCTTGTCCCAAGAGTGATGCGCATCCTGACACCCCTTATAAGGAGGGGGACGACTTGATGAAGGCCATGCAGACGAAGGAGTTTTCTACTTGGGAGCACGCACAGGAAAGGTACCAACGCTGGGTCATTAGAGATGATTCAGCCATAGGTCTGATTCGAGCCGCAATGGAATATACTCAACGTGAAGCCATTACCGATTACACGAGTTCTAAAAAAGTTTGGGACCAGTTACGAAAGAATTACGTCGACCAGCACAGTGGCATGAACATTCACTACTATTATCAGCAGATGTATGCGAAGCAATGGGACGGAAAGTCACCCTTGACTGATCATCTTGGGTTTTACATGATTATTCACCGCCGCTTCATCGACGCTGGCCATAATGTCGACGACTTCACTATTTTAAACGCTATTCTTCTTTCGTTGCCCAAGACTCCGACATGGGAAGTAGTTAAGCAAAACTTGTTGCTTCGAGGCTCTTCATTAACTCTGGAAATGGTCACAACTGAGTTACTGTCCGTATATGACAGACTCACGCTCGAGGAATCCGCTACAACTAAAACCTTGGCTTTCATTTCGAAAGGAGATCGTAATTTGAGTGGGAGTAAACGTGATTCCAAGCCCATGAGGAAGAATACCAGACCTAAACGAGAGCCGAAGCCTGACGACGTTTGCCACAACTGTGGCGAGAAAGGTCATTGGCGCCCGAAATGTCCCAAACTAAACAAGTCTAAACCAGTCGGCAATGCAAATTTATCTATCACGACACAGGACGATGCCTCACGAGAAGTAGGCAAGCTACTGATGGCTACAGATGAAGGTATGCCATCAGGCTTACTTCTTGATAGTGCGGCGTCTTGCCATATGATTGCCGATCAGAAGTATTTCACAAGCTACCAGTCAATCGAGAAACAACATATTTCGGTCGGTGGCATGAATACATTGACTGTTACAGGAAAGGGCGCTATCTCATTCAGGACTCGCTTACCAAATGGTGTTATGGATGTCCAATTACAGGATGTCCTCCACATCCCAGGTCTGGGTGCCAACTTGATTAGTCTTGGATCACTACAGCAAGCTGGTGCCACTATTAATGGCTTAGCATGCGGAATGAGCCTCACTTGGGAAGGCAAAGAATTTCTTCATGCAAATCTTATCGGCACTCATGGGACGCTTTATCGGATCGCAACGATAGCCTTGGGAAATGACGACAATGACATTGCTTACATTGCCACTAAGCCTACTATGCGATTATGGCACCGAAGGCTCGGTCATATCAGTCCTCGTACAATTAAAATGATGGTCGATAAAAATCTCGTAACCGGCATTAATTTGAAGTTGCCACGCGAATTTGATCGCCTCTGTAGCGGCTGTGCTGAAGGCAAGGCCACTAGGCCACCCCTTCCAGATCAAAGTCATACCCAGTATGATATGAACGAATTGCTGGTTATGGACTTAACTGGTCCTATGAGCGTACCTACTTGGGACGGAAAGCGATACGCGCTTGCAGTCGTAGAAGTCAGCAAACGTTTACCCGCTGGCACGCTCCTTGAAAATAAAGAAGAGGTGTATTCAGCAGTCCGTGATAATGTCGCTCGGTATGAACGTGAAGGCGGAAAACTCGTCAAAATCATTAGAACTGACAACGGCACCGAATTCATAAATTCAGTTATGCGAGAATTTTGTAAACAAAATGGTATTCAACATCAAACTACGAACCCCTACAGACCTCAGCAAAATGGAATTGCGGAACGTGCCATCGCCATACTAATGGAAATGGTCAGAAGTATGCTACACGCTGCCAAAATGGATTTACGTTACTGGGGCGAAGCGTTTTTATACGCGGTATACATTCGATCCATAACTCCTACTTCCGCTCTCCAAGGGAAGATCCCTTATACCGAGTGGTATGGTCGAAAACCAGATCTATCCCATATGAGGATTTTCGGATCGTTGGGATGGGCCCATGTGCCGAAGGAGGTTCGCCAGGGAAAGTTGGAATCTCGTGCTGTGTGAGTCAGAATGTTAGGCTGGTGGTCTGATGAAACCAAAGGATACAAACTCGAAGACCTGGAAAATGGTAAACTGATAGCTTCGAGGGACGTCGAGTTCTATGAAGATGATTCACCCAGTGAGCTTGCTCAACTGGACCCAGGACTCACTTCTTCTTCTACAGAAGAAATTAATAACTTTATCGACATGGCAATATCCCCTGAGTCCGATCAACCTCTCGACGTGTCTATGCCTGGACCTTCTTCTGAATCCGAGATTGAAAATCAACTAGTCAATGAAGGTTCTTCGGATGACAATCACATACCTGTCGAAGAATTACAGTATCCTCCCCTTATGCCCACCAGTCCACCAGCCTCCCGCAGCGTTACTCCAACTGTACCTCCAGCTCCTCGAAAAAGGGCAAAATGGTCTGACTTACCCAAAAGAGAGCCGTCAACTCGTACAAAACGCGTACCAATCAGATATCAACAAGGCATGGATGAAGATGAGCCCACTGGTCACATAGCTTTTGTTGCTATCTCAGGTCCTCGTGTTGAAGAAGCCTTGAGGTCTCCCCAAGCGGACGGTTGGCGAAAGGCCATCGAAGCTGAGTATAATCAGCTGTTACATAAAAGGGTATTTGAAGAAATTGACGAATTACCTCCTGGCAAGAAGGCTGTAGGAAGTAAAATTGTGTTGAAGGAGAAATTCGATGAGTACGGGAACCATGCAAAATACAAGGCTCGTATCGTTGCTCAAGGATTTTCGCAAATTCCCGGCATTGATTATAACGACACGTTCTCCTCGGTAGCCAAATTCACTACCCTATGAGTATTTTTGACGTTGGCCGCGACTCTTAATCTAGAAGTCCATCAGATTGACGTGATCGGAGCTTACCTGGAAGGAAACCTCGATGAAGACATTTATATGCGTGCACCGACCGACATAGGGAAAGCCAAGTACTGGAAGCTTCTTAAAGCGATCTATGGATTAAAACAGGCTGGTCGCAAATGGAAGGAGAGGTTGCATGACATACTCATGAGTCTAGGCTTTAAGCCATCTCACGCCGACGATTGCCTATACATCCTGCGTTCAAAAGGCAAAATTGTCTTAATCGTACTGGTCTACGTCGACGATATGGCTATAGCAGGAAAAGACTTATGCAAAATTATCTCCTTCAAGCAAAATATGGACAAGAACTTCGACATTACTGATTTAGGTGAGATCCACTACATCCTGGGTCTCCAAATTAAGAGGGATTGACCGAATCGACTCATCTATCTAAATCAATCAATGTACATCGAATCTATTCTGGATCGATTTGGAAAGTTGTCTTGTCATCCAGTCGCCACTCCCCTTCCTACCAGTCATAATCTATCTCTATTGCAATGTCCTCATTCTGATGACGAGCGCGAGAACTATCGAAAATACGCGAATGGACTTCATTATCTGTCCTTAATCGGTTCTCTGCTTTATGCCACGCAGACTCGCCCAGATATCCAATTTTCGGTTAGTCTGTTAGCCCAGTTCTCAGAAAATCCTGGTGTCCCTCACCTTGCAGGATGTAAACGAGTTCTACGCTACTTAAAAGGAACTAAACCTTATTGTCTAAAACTAGGAGGCTTGGAAACCGGTAGCATTACACTCGTTGGCTGGAGCGATGCCAATTGGGCCCAGGACCACTATGACCGACGATCCGTCAGCGGCTGGTGTTTTGACATCAATGGGAGTCTCGTTTCTTGGTCCTTGCGAAAGCAGTTAGTCACTGCGACCTCGACAGTCGAGGCTGAATATATCGCTTCAGCTAACGCTACTCGCGAGGCTATATGGCTTCGAAATCTATTGAAAGATTTAAATTTCGAACAAGTGGGAGCCACGATCGTTCACACCGACAATACTGGAAGCATCGCCCTATCCAAGAATCCTGTCGGACATTCACGAGCCAAACATATCGATATTCGCTTTCACTTTATCCGCGAACACATTAAACGCGAAAATATCAAACTTCAGTACATCTCTACTCGAGACATGATAGCCGATACTCTCACAAAGGCTTTACCCAAGGAGATCTTCGAGAAGCATCGTGCTAGATTAGGTGTCACACTGCCTACGTTGCCGTCAAGTGGGAGTGTCGAGGAAATTGACTGACCACTCCGGCTATGTGCC
>QFEW01002953.1:0-17676 GCA_003316525.1 Termitomyces eurrhizus
AGAAGCACTAATCGGCTCTCCTCTGGGATCCTGCCCTCTGGCGTGCAAACGTGCCCTAAAATTTTAAATTGCGGTGTGCAAAGAACCAACTTGTGTCCTGAGAACGTTCCACCACAATACTTCATGTGCTGGAGCATCCGGTTGACCAATTGGAAGAAGTCCCATAGCGCCATGTGGATATTGGGATTTTCCGGGTATACTTCGGGCTTGCCATTTACAAGGCGCCAATCTTTTGGGCCCTTAATGCCTACATCATCGATAAAGCTAAGCACATGGTGGGGTATTTTGGGTTGTAGAATAAACGTAATGTCGTCGTGGAATATGGGTACCGAATTAGTCCATCCCATGGGAAGTGTAACCAGTTGTAGCGCTCCGAATGGCGTTTGAAATGTTGTCAAGTCACAAGAGGAAGGGTGAATTAAGCGCTCGTCATAGCCAACGTACAGATCCAGGGTAGCACCACATATTCTTCCCATGAACGATTCAGTGACGTGATTGGGGAAGGGCAGTACCCCTGAATGATGAATCATGACTTTGTTTAGCGGCTCCAAACTGTGAACTATACGTAGCTTTCCATTTTTCTTCAGTACACAAAACCATCGTGATTGGTAGGCCGAATTGGAAGGCTCGTAAACTCCTGCCGCTATTTTGGAACAAATAATTTGGCAAACTTTGGCTTCAATACCCGGTGGTATAGGTCGGTTATGCTCGGTCCAAGGTACATGAGGTATTGTTGGTATAACCACTGGTGGAAAGAAGTCAGTTCTAAGTTTACCGCGTTCGGAATCCTCCCAAGCAAATGCTTCATTTTGCTTTTGCATAATGTCGGTCAATACATCTAGTTCCGCCGTTGTTAGAAAGCCTGTATCGTGGGCGCTAAGGAATAGCGCCTGTCGTTCTTCCGTAAATCATCCGGTAGGCTCGAAGGGTGGCGGGTTCGGATTAAGCTCGGGAAGGGTCGCTAATGGCTCTCCAATGATCTTTCTCTCAATGCGAAATTCTTCAGGTATGCTGCTTGCTACCAGTTTTGTTTTAAGCACTACTGGCTTGTACTTCTTTTTAACCTGAACCCCTTTGCGCTTAGGGGTACTGTTGTTAGCAAATGTATTATAAATGGAACTCTGGTTTCTAGCGAAACCGGATATCAAAGGTTCTTTAGTATCAGGAGTAGAAACAAAATAAGTGTTTGTTGAAAGGTTTTCAGTAATATCAGATGCAGTGAGGTATAAGTAGGATAAAGCTTTGCTAGTAAGTGACGTAGAAGTGTTCAAGATTTCAGGGGCTAAAGGGATATGTGATATAAAGGTTACTTGCCCAGTCTGATGATTATAGTCCAAGATAAGCGCTTCATCTCCATGATCCTCATCACTCATCTCCTTGATGGCGCCAGAAAACACTCGCAAGGTTTGTCGCTAATGTAAGGTCGCTTTCTCAGTCCAGGCTTCTGGAACCTTCCTCAAGGAAATATCGGTACCGTTCTCCTGACTCCAGAATTGGGGTCGCTAATAGTTAGCGTCATTTTATTCTCGGACGTTGTTTTGACTACTGATTGTGCTAGCACATCGAAGGGCCTTCCTAATAATAAGTCGTATGCCTGCAATCTAAGTATGTGAATTTGCAGATAGAACGTAAGATCGCCAATAGCACATGGCACATTCCGAGCCATCCCCAAGGATTGATCAATCGTGCTGTTAGCGCTCTGCATGTTAAGAATGATCGTTGGATCATAAATGATGCCCAGCTCGTTAGCAATGTCGGCAGCCATTGAAATAATCTGTGATCTGCTGTCCATGATAGACTCTATTTTGCTTTTCCCATCAACTGTCAGCATAATTGAGCGAATCACGTGAGAGTCTTGGGCTACAATTAAGATGGTGGGATCGTCGCTAGATCTTAGCGATTTGAGGTAGGTTTTGACTGGGTCAACGGACGTAGCTTCTTTGGGTGGTGCAGCCTCTTCCTTGATTTCTGGGGCTACCGTCTCAGTTATGTATGCGAATCCAGGCAGCGCATCGTCGCATTCATCCACCGTTGTTACATTGTTAGCTACATTCTGTCGACGGGTGACCATGGTGCGCATCTGGTTCCTGACATTTGGCACCACATTGCATAACTCTCCTACCAATAGTGTAACCTGACTTTGCATGATGCGATCAAAAACTACCTTAGACTTTTCCAGATCGTATATAGGCGCTGTGGGTCGATATCCCCCCGTAGGTTTATCTGGCGCTCCAAAGTTGCGATTAAGGGGCGGGGCGTAGTTGCCCCCGAGACCAGCGTAAGGATGTAGCGGTGGCTCCAGAATGGCCGGCACCTTGGTTGCTTTGGGCACTTCGTCGTTAGCGCTAGAGGTTGAGGCTGGTGCTGGGGCAGGGCCTGTCGTCACGCCCAACAGTTTATAATCCTTTAAAGGCTGCTTGCCCTTTTTGATTTCTACCCCATCGAAGACCTGATTCTTTAGCGACTTAAGCTCCTTCTCTAGCGCCTCGATTCTCTCTTTGCGAGATAATGTAGGTCGGTCGCTGATAGCGGTTAGCTGGAGTACTTCGTGAATTAGCGCTTGTTGAGGCGTTGCTTCCGCTTCTGTTGTCACTGTGCTATTCAGGTTGCCTGTTGCTAAGTTCCCAGAGTTCCGATGGTGCCACTTGTCAATGCGTCCCTGGAATGTCTTATGCTCAGGATAAAGGGGAATGCTAGCGCCTGAAGGTAAGACTAGTTTCCTGTCCATTCCACGGCATGCCTTCCCTTGTCGCAAATACTGTTCAAGGATAACGCATCTACCCCTGGTCATGGTATGTCCTGCCTCGCCACAAAAATGGCAAAGTCCTGTCTGTACATTGTTTCTAGATGCCGAAAGACTAGTCGAGATCAAGGTCTCCAGTTTATTCATGACATTAGCAACTGCATTGTTAATGGCATTTTCCAAATTCTCCTTCTTAACGTACCAGTTACAGTCATTGGCGGTGCTAGGCGCTGGCAACTCTAGCTTGAGTGCCATTCCTCCATGGTCCACGCCAGGTTGCTGTAATGGTATACCCGTATCCGTGCCCTTTAATACCTATTTTCCTGCCTCAAAGACCTTTTCTATGTCGTATGGTTCCTCAGAGTGATGGTCATGCATAATGATCTCCAAGCGTCGCGCAATCTTAGTCCATAACAAAGTTGGGAATCCTTGTTGAAACAAATGGCGCTCCTCGTTCCCATATAACTTTCCATTTTGGACCAGCCATCTTGCTATCCGCTAGAAATCACGATAATAAGTTGATAGCACTCCTAGAGTATAGATCTCTGCTGCAAAGGTGTCCTGCACTCGCTTCTGGATTTCCATTACCGTATAACACGTAGCTTCTTCAGTGCCAGGATATAAATGAATGATAGCCTTTTTCCATTCATCATAGGTAAAAGGCCTTGGTACTGCGTCACTGGTAAGTCCTTGGAACTCCTTCAACTCTGTCCATGATTCGGCTGTATCGTATGAGACATCCTCCTTCTCCACCCTCTCACCCTCATTCATATTCATCCGCTGCATCCCATTAACACCCACACAAACGCCCATACCTATGCTGAGCCCATGATCCCAAGTTGTGCACCGATACCATGTTATCTGTGTGCTGGAGCTTTGTCGCAGCATTATTGCACAACAATAATAAGTATATTCGTGTATAGTAGTTAATACAGTGATAAGCTGGAGTCAATGCTGAAAAGATGACATGTAAGTAAAAGTAATATGACAATATAAGGTAAGTGGCATACCTGGAGTCAATGCCGAAAAGATGACATGACCCCAGGTCTCCACACGATATTTATAGACGTGAATATAAGTGACTTATGTCATAACAGGATAATAAGTACATCATTATGAAATAAAGAAAACATACGTGTGTATGAGGTAACAGTGATGTCATCAGAGAGTAATCAGTATCATACGTCATATCCTTCGACACTCCCACTTGACGATGAAACTGGTAACACGACTCCCATATTGTCATGATGTTTTTTGAACGTTTCTCGTGGTAAAGCTTTAGTCAACGCATCTGCGATCATTTTGTGTGTAGAGATATGTCGTAATTGAATACTATTTCAAGAAATGTGTTCACATATGAAGTGATAATGGATGTCAATATGTTTGGCTCAGAAATGACCTACAGGATTTTTCGAGAGTGCTATACTTCCAGTGCTATCGGTGTGGATGATAGTGGCCTCAGTTTGTTGAAACTGCAGATCTTTGAGCAGGTTTCGTAACCAAATAGCTTCCCTGGTTGCATTTGATGAAGCAATGTATTCAGCTTTGACAGTCGAAGTAGCTGTAACCGATTGCTTTTTCGAAGACCAAGAAACCATACCACCATTTATGTCGAAGCACTAACCACTAACGGATTGTCTGTCATGACTATCTTGTGCCCAGTTAGCGTCACTCCACCCTACGAGGCGCATCTCGTTAATTGACAGGCCACCTAATTTCAAACAGTATTCCTTGGTGCCTTTTAGGTAGTGTAAGACTCTCTTACATGCAGCAAAATGATTGATTCCAGGGTTGTCAGAGAAACAAGCTAGCAAGTTCACCGCAAACTGTATATTGAGACGTGTTTGGGTAGCATAGAGTAGCAAGCCGATAAATTCCAGGGTTGTCAGAGAAACAAGCTAGCAAGTTCACCGCGAACTGTATATTGGGACGTGTTTGGGTAGCATAGAGTAGCAAGCCGATAAGAGATAAATAATTAATGCTGCCCGAATATAATTTGTATGAAATGTGTTCGTCCTCAGTCTGAGGGCATTGTGATAACGATAAATTATGATTGGTGACGAGAGGGGTGGACACAGGATGACAGGTCGTCATTCCAAATTGTTCTAGAATTGAGTCGATGTAACGAGACTGGTTTAGATAAATGATGTGATTGGGGTGGTCACGTCTGATCTGTAGACCCAGGACATAATGAATCTCGCCTAAGTCTGTAATCTCAAAGCGTTCATCGATATTCCTTTTGAAGGATGCAATTTGAGTGACATTATGGCCAGCTATGAGCATGTCATCCACATAGACTATTACGATAAGAACAATCTTGTTTTTGTCATACAATAGATAGAGGCAATCATCGGTGTTCGAAGCTTTGAAACCCAGATTTGTCAGAACTTCATGTAACTTTTCTTTCCACTTTCTACCCACTTGCTTTAGGCTATAGAGGGCCTTAATTTGTTTCCAGTATGGTGCACCTTTGACTCCCGACGGCGCCTTCATGTAAATCTCTTCGTCAAGATTTCCCTCCAGGTATGCTCCAACTACATCAATTTGATGTATTTCAAGGTCCAAGGTAGCTGCCAATGTAAGAAATACTCGAAGAGAAGTGAACTTGGCTACAGACAAAAACGTTTCACTATAATTGACACCAGGGATTTGGGAGAATCCTTGAGCTACAATATGTGCCTTGTATTTTGCATGTTTCCCGTTTTCATTGAGCTTTTCCTTTAGCACCACCTTGCTTCCCACGGCTTTCTTTCCTGGAGGTAAGTGATCTACCTCCTTAAATACTCCCCTTTTCACAAGCTGATTATATTCATTGGTGATGGCTTCCTGCCACTCATCGGCATCAGTGGATGATAACGCGGTTTTGACACTAGGGCCAGAAATGGCAACAAAGGCCATGTGGTTATGGGATTCATTGTTTTTGTCTTGCTGATATCTCGTAGGAAGCCTTTTCAGTCGAGTAGAGGGTTTGCGCTGAGGTAGATCGCTCCACCTGGAACTTTTCTGAGGAGCGGGAGGGGGATTTAAAGGTGTTGGAGTACGTGCCGTAGTAGAATGAGGCATAGGTGAAGGGTATCTTAAGTCTTCTGTTGGAGTACTAACCGACTCATTATCTGATGGCTGAAGATCTTCCAACTGTGCTTCAACCTCGGATTCGGAAGAGGATTACATATTGAGACTTGTCTGGTGTGCTCGGACTCGGGGTACGTAGCAGTATTGATGAACTCATTTATTTCTTCTGTAGTAGACTGCATAAGTCCGAGATCAAGACGGGCTAGCTCACTGGGAGTATTGTCTTCATAAAATTCAACGTCTCTGGAGGTAATGAGTTTTCCGTTTTCCAGATCTTCAAGTCTATATCCCTTGGTTTTATCAGCCCACCAACCCAACATCCAAACTCGAACAGCTCAAGACTCCAACTTTCCTTGCCAGACTTCCTTTGGCACATGTGCCCACCCAAGTGATCCGAAGATTCGAAAGTGTGCTAAATCGGGCTTTCAGCCATACCATTTGGTAAAGGGAATTCTCCCTTGTAGAGCAGAGGTTGTTGTGATGGAACAGATGTGTACCACGTACATAAAAGCCTCCCCCCAATATCGTAGGTCCATTTTTGCACCATGAAGCATAGACCTAACCATCTCCATGATTACAGCAATAGCACGTTCTGCTATACCGTTTTGCTGGGGTCGATACGGATTAGTGGTCTGGTGTTTGATGCCGTTTAGGGCGCAAAACTTTTGTAAAGTTGAGTTCACAAATTTGTTACTGTTGTCCGTCCTGATGCATTTGACGAACTTTCCACCACTCCTTTCATATAAAGCAGTGGTATCGTGAACAGCATCGTTTACCTCATCTTTGGATTTGAGTAGACGACTGGTAGGGAACCTTTTACTAGCCTCCACAGTAACCATAGCATAGTGATTGCCATCCCAGGTAGCGACACTCATAGGCCCAGTAATATCCATGATGAGTAATTTGTTGAGTTCGTATTTGGTTTGGCTGGAATCGGGCAATGGAGGTCGAATGGACTTTCCCTCTGCACACCCGCTGCAAAGTCTGTCGAATTCTTGTGGCAACTTTATCTTTATTCCTGTAACTATCTGCTGATCCACCATGTATTTAATAGCTCAGGGACTAATGTGTTCTAGACGTCGATGCCACAAGCGCATTGTGGATTCGTTCGCGATGTACGCCACATAGTTGTCAGTTATTCCCATGGTTAATATTTCAACACGATATAGCGTGCCATGGGATCCAATAAGATTCGTGTGTAGGAACTCCTTGTTGTCCCACGAGAGGCTAATGCCGTAGGTAAGTCCATTTATAGTGGCACCAGCCCTTTGTAATAGTCCAAGACTAATAAGATTTGCTCCAAGAGTGGGAATATGCAGCACGTCATGCAGTTGGACGTCGTTAGTCCCAGATGGGAGGTAAGTGCGGAATGCAATGGTTCCTTTGCCAGTGACGGATAATGCATTCATGCCACCTACAGAAATATATTGATTTTTGATCCCTTGATAGTTAATATAGTATCTGAGATCTGCCACCATGTGGCACAATGCGGCGCTATTGAGAAGCAATCCGGTGGGCATACCGTCATATGTAGCCATGAGTACCTTTCCAACTTCTCGTGCTCCAGGCTCAAGTGCGGTCACAGATATATTCGTGCTTCCAGAGCTCCTGGGCAACTTGGGTTTCAGACACTTCGGACTCCAATGTCCTTTTTCACCACAGTTGTGGCAAACATCGTCAGGTTTTAGTGGGCGTTTAATCCTAGGTACTCTCCTTTGATTAGACTTTACCCTACTCCCACTTGAATTATTGTTCCTAGTAGATAGGAACGCCAAGGTTTTGTTGGTAGAATTATTTTCAAGAGTCATTCTGTCATATACGGACAACAATTCCATAGTTATGGTTTCAAGGGTAAGCGAAGCGCCACGCAACAATAAATTTTGCTTAACCACCTCCCAGGTTGGAGTACGGGGTAGCGAGAGAAGCATGGCATTAAGGATAGTGTAGTCGTCAACATTGTGACCAGCTTTGGCAAAGCGGCGATGGATGCTCATATAAAATCCGAGGTGATCAGCCAAGGGTGAGTTACCATCCCATCTTTTTGCGTATAGCTGCTGATAGTAATAGTGGATGTTTATACCACTCTGCTGGTCAACATAATTTTTCTTCATATGCTCCCAAATCTTTTGGGAAGTGTTGAGATCAACTATAGTTTTGCGCTGGGTGTATTCGATAGAGTTACAAATCAATCCCATAGCCGAATCATCCTTGTTAAGCCAGTGCTTGTATTTATCACGAGTAGTCTGCCAAGTTGAAAAATCCTTGGACTGCAACGCCTTCATCAAGTCCAATCCCTCCTTGTAGACAACTTGAGGAGGCTGTTCACCGGTAGGGCATGTAGTGGTCATGAGGTCAGCATACTCGGTGGGTGGTTTTGGAGGATAAGGCTCTCTCTCAGATACGACACCCCATAAGGCTTTAGCCTGCAAAGCTGACTTCATATTATCGGACCAGGTATGGTAATTTGTACCATTGAATTTCAGAAACTGTAAGGTTTCAGAAGTGCTGGTCTTATTCGCAACGGCGGGGCCCATAACCTGTCGCAGCATTATTGTGCAACAATAATAAGTATATTCGTATATAGTAGTTAATACAGTGATAAGCTGGAGTCAATGCTGAAAAGATGACATGTAAGTAAAAGTAATATGACAATATAAGGTAAGTGGCATACCTGGAGTCAATGCCGAAAAGATGACATGACCCCAGGTCTCCAGACGATATTTATAGACGTGAATATAAGTGACTTATGTCATAACAGGATAATAAGTACATCATTATGAAATAAAGAAAACATACGTGTGTATGAGGTAACAGTGATGTCATCAGGGAGTAATCAGTATCATATGTCATATCCTTTGACAAGCTTTCCCTGCTTCTCTGACGATGGATGATGAGGTGTGGGAGGGATATTGCAACTCTAGTGTTTCTTTCAGTGCTGGATTCAACAAGAACGGAGGCGGTACATATGCTAGTCAGTCGACGACATAAAGGCAGATTATACGATCTGATGTCTTGTGACTGCATCAAGTGCAATGGGACTTTTCTGGTATCGCAGTCTATTTCCTCCCCAAGGGGTCCGAACCCGCTGATTAGACTAATAAAACACCTCTGCTGAATATTTGGAGTTCCCTCATGGCCAGGTGACCTGCGACTAAGCGTTATTCTATGAGGAACCTTGAGAAGCCTGAGTATTTAGTTCCAAGAGACGCGCATTTGATAGGCTCATGCTCATGTCTTGTAGTCCTGCTGTCTTGACAGTTGATTCTGTATACAGATGCAGAATGAGGATGATGGGCAGTGTCAACAACCGGAAATGGTTGCGACATTTGACTGAATGAAGTGAACGACGATAACAGTCATGGCCTACAATTGCCCTGCGTCTTTGTAAATCCCAAAATAAGCGAGAAAAAGTGTGCAAGCATTTAGATGTGTCGAGACAGGATATAGACAATAGAGCAAAAAAGTACCAATCGTCAAGAGAAAGTGTCTGTATAAAGTTCAAAAAACAAACAAACTTGGAGAGAGTATCCGGTAATATGAAACAAATGTATGTATACAGGCGAATGAAAAAAAAAGAGTGTATCAATCTTCATCCATCTTGTCTTCGAGATCCTTCTTCTTTGGTTTTGTGCTCTTCTTTATCAAAACTTTCTTCGGGCCAGAATAATCTTTTGATGTAGATTGTCTGGACAAGTCGTTAGTGTCCATAGGATTAGAACCATTTTCATGCGCGGATTTGGTTGCAACTGAGGATGTCGATGCTTTGGTCATTTCCATAAATTTAGGACGTTTGTGAAGACAAAAATTCATGAAAGCGGCATTCGCTGAACCGGTTTTTTGAAGGTGGACCGTTTCCTCTGTCTGCTTTCCACTGTCCGGTTGTCTGGGTCTGATTAGAGGAAATGGTGTTCCATCCGATTTACCTAAAACCCGAATGCACTGTGCGTTAATTTGGTACACCTTCATAATGTTAATAAAGATGTATTTGATGCCATTTATGCTCACCTTTCGTATCCCAACTCTTTCACGCATGATGTAACAATGGAGTGATGCGCAAATCAGCACAAGAGTTCCTGGTTTAAGTGCGTTGTAAAATTCCCAAGGTCCGATGAGGTTACCATTGGTGTCGACGACGTCCAATTGCATGAGTTTATTTTGCACAAGGTTGAAAAATTCTCCCCCAAAGTCTTTGTTCAAATGTAGATCATAAAATGCACCCTGTTCAATTTTTGGAACTGCCAGTAATTAGAAAAGTTATTGGACAATAAAAGAAGGCATACGTGAGGGTGGCACCGCTATCAATGCAGATGTATTGGACATCATGTCTCCATCTGAGCTGAAATCAGACAGAGTGCACTTTGTCAGACGTTTATTACCCTGTCCTTTGTTCGTATTCTGGGATAGTAAGTAAAGAAAAATCTTGCGAAGAACAATAACATACACCATATTTTGGTAACATATGGATTATAATATGATCTTTCACTGTATCATCATTGCCTGCTGCATTCCTTATCCAATCGCGCACAGTTATGTTCTTCAATTCGACAGATTTTAGTGTTTATCCAGAAGAAATATATGTTACAAACCTGTTCTTGAGTGTTTTCTTCGCATTCAGCAAACTCGCAGATGGCATTGAGACTACCAATTTAGTTATAAAACAGGCCACATAAAAGATCAGTTGCTTCAGTTGGGAGTTTTATAACCAACACATCTTTCGCTTTCGAGCCATCATCCAGTTGGCAAAACTATTTCATTAATAAAAGTTTGATTGTAATAGAGGCGCACTTACCATTTCCCCTGGACGACCGGCATAATGGTTTCCCTCTGCAGCAACAATTGATCCTGCCGATGCAGGTGCGATTTCGCCAAAAATGTTGGTCATAAATTCTGCACCGTCAACATTCCTGTACCTATAATTACCTGACCATTGTTCCATAAATCAGTGAAAATCTTTATCATATTTGGCTGTGGCCAGTGCAGCAGTGCCCATTCCTACCATTTCCGATGCGAGACCATCATACATGCCTGAAGCATTGCGTTCATGGGCCAATTCCGAGGAGACCGGCATATGTTTCGCAAAAGGTGGTACACAACTCTTGGACGGTGAGTCTTCTGATGGCTATAATACATTTACCATTGTTTTAGTTTTCACTTCTAATAGTAATAGTGAAACACTAAATCAAAGCACATGTGAATCAATTTGTTATGATTAGAATTACAACCTCCTTTTTTTGCTCCATGCAGAATGCAATTGGGGCTTGACACGTTTATGAGATCGGGTGCTTAGATGGTCACAGGATGTTTGAGTATGGTCATTATCAATAGTATTCTTATTGTAGTTATAAAAATCCGAATTGTCAACTTGAGTACGTCCAATAGTTGCAACCATGTTATCAGTATCAGATATAGATAGCATATCAACTTGGACAGTGTTATGCGAAACATTATCATTCCGGGTATTGTTATATTCATCTGTTGTAGTAGTGTCTAATAAATCAAGACGGGCATTCTCTCAATGTAAATCTTGTGACAAAGGATACATAATTTTCTTCTGTGAAAATGGCCGCAGAATTAATGCACCTGATAAAGAAGTTGCATGAGATAACATAACATATAGTGCCTCTGTTCCACGACAAGAATCCAGGTCTACAATCATGTGGTGCATTGTTTGTCCTTGCACGCAATGTGCAGTCATTGCAAATGCAGGCATAATAGGAACTTGTGTACGATGAACTGTTCATGAAACATGAGAGTATGGGTCTGTGAATTTCAATGCTACTGTATCTGCCAAAATGGGATAATGATGCAGAGGAAGAGATGACATTGTCGTTGAATCAGCATCAAGAATTTCAACAATACATGAATGTAGAATGCGATGATCATCTGGTCCAACAGTATAACAGATTCATCGGACAAAACCTCGACTTCCATTCACAACTCCTGCAGGCACATCAAAATTCTGTGTTATCAATACTGGCATTCCTATAACAAGTGGTATTCTACCCAAGCGTTGCCTTGTTTGGCCAGAATGTAATTGAAGAAGGCGTTGTTGAAGTTCTCCATGAATTAATACAAATGGTTGGCGGGCATGAGTTCTTTGGAAATCTTGTGCATAATACTAATGTAATTGTTGTCTAGATTTCAATGCAAATTCTGCTGCTAGTTTTTCATTCAAAACATCTTTTGCTGTATTTGAGGAGACAATAATTGGTGCAGACAGCCACTCAGAATCAAGTCTAATCTTAAAATTTTTTAACAAATGACTGTTTAACAGTGCAAAATCAGCTTGTGTGCATCGACCTTCTCTCAAACGTGATAGAAGTTCAACAAACCTGACATTGTCAGAACCTGATTGTCTATGTTGTTGCTTCAATATGATAACCACTTTCACAGATAACCACAGAATTTCACCAAATATAACATCCTGGCCACTTATGTTCTTCCCATAGTTTGTTGTGTCAATGTTACTATATAGTTGTTTTTCAATGACAGGTGGCAATTGTGCAAAATCTCCTGCAAAAATTACATTAATATTCCCAAATGGCAAAGCATTACCCTTTGCAGTGCAAAGCGCCCAGCTTACTTGGCATAAAAACTGACAACTCAACATTGAAACTTCATCAATAAAAAGAGTGTCAACACCATCCCACATTTTCATCAAATCACTAGTTGATTTTGCTTTTGATAAGTCATTGAGACCAATACATAATGCAGAGTGAAAAGTCATGCCAGCAACATTTCTAGCTGCAATGCCCATATAGAAACAAACTCTAAAACGACGTGTTGCATGTCGACATTGAAAAAAATCTTTTAAGGCATGGAGAACTTGACTTTTCCCAGTCCCTGCTGCGCCATTTAGAAACATTCGTAAAGGATACCAAGTAGAATTCATAGGTCTTAAAGAATGCTCAGCAACAATTTGAAATGCTTTTTCCTGTTCAAAGTTTAAACTTCATCGTGATATTACAACAGACATATCAATAGATGGCAATCCTTCTGCAACATGAAATATATTGTCAAGGTGTGGCACCAGATTATGAACGGTATTTAACATTGTTTCTAGATCAATAGCATTTGTTATTGTGGGGACATCACACCTATTGTTGTCAGGCACAGATGTTAATTGTGCTATCTTTCTTGATTGCTCTTTTCTATGATCAAATTCCAAGCGCCATTGCATTTCATGTGACAATGGGCCATCCACAAGTTCTTCTCCAGGTTGCTGTTGAAAAGTAGGCATTTGTGTTAAAATGGCACATTTATCAGATTCACTGAACAACCCTCCTCTCTGTGCATTGAAAAGGCAGGAAAAAACTTCTTTGGCATTAGTATCATTTCAAAGGGACCAATTTTTCTGAATCATGTCAAGATGTGTCAGTAAATCTCCATCTCTATCAATATCATAATTATATAGATCATCATCAACATGTCCTTCATTAGGTGTTATTGTTGCAATGTTTGGTTTGATTCGGGCTTGACGGTTTGCCCAATGACTATCGCGACTATCTTTACATTCATATAATATCTGCATATTGTCTATAGTGTTTAAGTTCTTAGCTGATATATTTCCAGTTAACAAATGGCGATTATAAGCTTCAGACCATGTTTCCGATGGTTGGATTAAATCATCATTAGATCGCCATGGTACAAAGAATACTAGCATTAGACGATGGTGTCTAACTCTGGAAAAATCTCTGTCTCTGCATGGAATACCAGGGCCAATAGAAACAACAACATATCGCTGGACTGGATGACGAATAACATGGTAATGGGATTTAATATCAAGATGTGAATTAAGCAATGGAAATAATGGCCTTGCTTTAGATGTATCTGATAACAAATTGTCAGATTTGATGACCCATTCATGATTATCAGAGTCTATTTCAATAATGTTCTCATTTGTATTGCTAGGTGGCGCTCGTTTTCCATATATACAAGTTTTATCAATTTGTGCTACAAAGTCCCAAAGACAAATGCAGCTTAGTTCAATATTCCTCATTCAATAGTCTTCAATGAGATTGGTTTTTATACGTACAATATGGTGGTCATCATGTTCTAGATATACATCATCATCTTGCATTTCATTGGGCATATCTAGTTCATCTTCAATGTCTGAAATATGAGAAGAAATGTTTATATTTTCATTCTGAGCACCTTCCATTGAACAATTTGAAATAGGAACACATGATGGAGTATCCTTGCATTGATAACATTTAGGGCTAGGTCGAATAGATTCCATATATCTTTCAAAAGATAACCAATAAAATCGGCGGTATGCATGACTTGAAATTTTCTCATCAAAACCTAACAGAAAACTACTGACTTGCTGAGATGACAATTCTTGATGAGATATCATTGCATGGGCACACTTTTGTAACATTTTTTTACCATGTAATTGGATGTCATCAGAAGCCACATTGAAATCTCCTAATCGCTTCATTGCAAAATCCAAAGCTGCAAATGCAACATGTAACTTTAATTGGGATTTAGTAATGTAATCTGTGATGTAATGAAGAATGGCTTTTGCAGAAGCACCAGAACCAATAAATTTAATGTCTATATTATATCGCATAGACTTAATAATTGTTTCATTGTAATTGTTAACCATTCCATCAATGTGACGCAAATGTATTTCACCTGTTTCAGGGTCAAAAAAAGTACAAGGATTAACATTGTCTTCTCCCAAATCAAATCTGCAGTGCCTATCATTGAATGATTTGCTATACTTGAAACAAGTTGGTCTATGTTTATGCACTTGACAAGATCGAACTACATTGTGCAGGTCCATAGCCAAATTGTCATTTGTTTCTTTAACCTTTCCATTTAATCCACGAATACTGCAAGGGTGAACATGATTGGATGGAATGTCAGGTTTTGGCTCAGGAGGCATAGGTACTGCCAAAGAAATGGCATCATCCAAAAACTCAATAATCCTTGTTTTCAGTTTATCTCCACCATCTTGCAATATGCGCTCTTTAATTTCATTTGAATTAAGGCCTCCTTCAAACCAAAGTAACATATGGCTATGCAAAGATCCACGTCCCTGGGCTTCATCACACCCATAGTAACCTGTGGTGCGACCAAAAATACCGCCTTCAGAATTAGAATCAGATGTTGTATAATCTAACAAGCATTCAACAAAAGCTTTCATATACAAATGAAAAAATTGTGCTGCAGCCACAGGATTACGTGCAAGTAAGAAGCTTTGATCTCGAAATGTAGGAACATCATTAGGAAGGAGTGCATCAACATCAATTTCAGCCCCAGCAAGAAATTTGACCACAGAATTGTATATATCTGCAGGGTTAATTGTGATAAAAAAACTTGGCATACCAAGATGCATCATCAATCCACAAATTTCAGTCCTCATGGCATGCTGAGCACTAGATGAGTAGGGAACATGCCTTGTAATCACATTGACTTGTTTCATCAGAGCAAGGACTTGTCTTTCTTCCATAGTACGGGCAGAGATATTTTCTCCTTTTGCAATTTTAGCAGAAACAATGTCAGGAGCAATTGTTGCGAATTGGGAGGCAATTGTTGGGAAGTCTCTTCATCTCACTCTCAAACTTGTCTGCAGAAGAATAGCATGTCACTGTAGAATGTTAAAAGCAGTGAACATGAATGAATGATGCACTTGAAAACATCTGTCATGAAGTTCGAGCAAATAACGGACATGAGTTTTGAAAGACAGAGGAACTTTCCTATCTGGATCTTGCAATCCTCCTATACCAAAAGGAAAAAGAGTAGGATACAACATTGGAAAAAGCAATGGATTACAAATATCTCTGGCAGGTTCAGCACAATGGGGATACAGTAGATATGCTCCATGCTTCTGGATGAGATGCTCAACAGCAGCTGCACGAAGCTCATTACTGGAAGTGTTACAGTCAACATTGGAAACAACAATGTTTTCAAATGGAATGAGCATTGAAGCATTATGTGACATGTTATTGGTGTCAACAGAAATATCATAACGTGATTGAAGAAATTCTTGCGTTTCTGATGGCTCAATGTGCTCCACATGGAACGGCAGAAAATCTGTGTCATTTAAAGAGTCAATGCACCCATGATCAATGTGCACAGACTCATATAAAGGATTATTAGCCTTTAACCATTTCAGAGCAGCTCGAATCTTATCAGCTCTGACAATTAGAGGTGTAGCGTATGTTTTCAACCAATCAGCAGATGGTTTTCTGTGCCCAATAAATATTACACAAATGGGTGTTACTATTTCATCAATTGAAGGTGGCAAAATTGTCGCAACAACACCAGGATCTTGTGGAAAAACAATAGTATGGCCTTTAATGGCAAATTGCTTCCCAGGGACACTACAATGAGCATCATTCTCTTGCAATTGAACAATCCATGCTTTGGCTCTGTTCAAACTAATGATTGTTTCTTCAATATGAGTCAAATCTCTCAGAACATCAGGAATATCCCCCAAATACAATTGATTGGCAAGAGCATATTTAGGAGTACGTGATTTGTGCATAGAATTAGAACAAGCAGTGCATAGACGTAGACTTAAGTTATTAGCAGGACACTCAATGATTCCATCGCAATCCAATAAGACATTTCTGATAAATTCTTGCGACGATGGAGATAAACACGCATAATGATGCCTGATATCATTGACAACAGGCAAAGGATATTTTGTTAAAGAATCACTGTAATCATTTTCATGAGAAAACAGGTCATTTGTCGGCAGAATAGAGGTTGAAATAGAAAAACAAAGGCTTGATAGATCTAACTGTTGGCAGGGAAAGATAGCAGTACAATTCATTGGGAGGTATCTCCCACACGCAGCACACATTGCACGGCGTAGAGCATCACTCGATGTTGCCATCTTAAATGAATTTGCCAAGTAATCTTTTCAGGACTGCGACACCAACGGAGGCCATTCCTGCTTAGCATTGACCAAATGAGCATTTGATGTAATAGATTCAGACGAGGAAATTAGTTGTGGTTGAGGCAGTGCTTGTGCAATATTACAATGCTGTTTAAGTATATCTCGTAAAGAAGACAAAGGTTCGTTCATATGATAGGAGATTCCGAGGATAGAGAACAAAGTGTGTGCACAATTAGTAGTCAAACGTGACCCTAAATTGTGAACAATGTACATTTGCAGATCAACAGGAAGAATATTAGAAATAGCAGGAGAAACTGCTTGACACAACGAGAGACATGCTGAATTTTTCTGAGAATAGACACAGAGACCGTGTAACGTATGTTTAACAACAACATCAAAAACAGACGCACTATCACTGGCAGCAGATTGTCAGGTTCTGCTGAATCGGGGGCTTTCCGGGAAAGCGACGCCCTTACGATGCGGACTTGATCTACGAATACTCGGGTGTCTGGAACTCCGGGGCTAGGACTCCGGGGTTCAAGACGAGGACAGGGGTAATCCCGGGAGAGGGGACTAGAGTCCGGGGGTTTTGGATGAGAGTGGCTGGGAGTTAGAGGGGGTCGAGTCGTGAACCGGAGGTTCTAAGACGAGACCAAGTTAGTAACTTAAGAGTCGCGAAGTGCGTACCAAACTTATAGCACGCGAATACTAAGGCGTGCCAGTCGAAGCGTACCAAACGAGGCGTACCAGTCAAGCAGAGGGCACGCAATATCCAAAGTAACAGTTATGCAATATCAAGACTACCGAATACAACAGGGAGCTACACTATAAGTACTACGGGGCCGGGTCTTGGGGTTCCGGGAGTTATTGAGTAGCGGCAGGGGCTGTATACCGGGATCGCGCGTGTGGAGCGTGCGATCAATTGGCACGGATGGAGCCGTGATGCGTGATGCATGATGGCCGGCACGAGTCGCGTGATCTGATCGTTGATCGGGGCTGGTGACGGCTG
>QFEW01002959.1:2329-28188 GCA_003316525.1 Termitomyces eurrhizus
GTGGGATTGACGAAAGAGGTTCCCGGATGGGACTCCGGGGGTGTCCCGGGGAGGTTCCGGGGGGGAGGGGTCGTGACAAAAACGATTAAAACTCTGTTATCACCCCTACCCATCTAGAACAAATGATGACCTCCACCGATGCTACCGCACCCTCCATCCGCGCAATCTCAGCTCGAGGGGCTGATTGGAGAGGCAATAAGTTCAATCGAAACTCACCCACCGCCAACTTTACCAGATGGTCTAAAGCCCTCAAAATCCACCTGTCTTTACTTGGACTAAAGTTCTACGTTTTTCCAACTCTGATCTCGCCTCCCAGCGCTAGCACCAAACCAGTAGCGTATCAGAACTGGGTAATCAATGACGATCTTGCCCATGCGGTAATTCTCACTGCATTAGACGAGTCCAAATATGAAGGCTTAGACGAGGCAAAAACAGCAGCAAGCACGTATGAACGTGTAAGGACATGTGTGGAAGGAGAAGGACCCGTTAGGATGGTGTCACTAATCCAGGAAGTCCTCCAAATCCAGTGTACGCTGGGCAAACCACTAACAGTCACTGCAACGCGCATCAGCGACATTGTGAACGGCATCTTTGCCATAAGAGCCCTTGATAAAGACCTGTTCAAATGTGTAATACTCTTAAACAGCCTGAATAATCCGCTGTACAAACCAGTACAGGCACAGATATTGAGAGGGCTTGCGGATGCTACAAAAGCCAACCCATACACCTCCGACAACATTCAAAAACTCTTGGAAACTGTCCAGAATCTGACGATGCTGAAAGCCTCCAACAACACACAATCCACAGACACAGCGCTCGTCACATCTGGGAAGGGGCGCTACCGATTGACGCATCCACATCTCCCAGGGCACAATCACCCAGCTGGAGTAAAATGCTGTATGACCTGCGCTTTGCACAACAGACCATGCGCCGGTCATGATGCAAAATTTTGTGCCCACCCAGGAGGAGCAATGGCTAAGCAGGGATTTGAAGCAGCAAGGGAAGTGGCATGAGCAGCAGGAGCAGCACCACCTGCAAAAGAAAAGGGGCAAAATGGAAATCCCCAAGTGTATACGCAACTAACTGGACCAAAAGGGAAGATCTACCTCGTAGAAGAGAACAACCTCGGAAAGCTCCAAACACTCAGTGGGGAGCAAACACCAGCTGGATTCGCTGGTCTGGTCACTGACAACGTACCCACCTTGCTCGCAGCTGACAAATCAGAATGGGAGGGATGGATGGCAACCATCGAAGATGACAGCGACCCCAGAACATCCGTCGACTGGAGGAAACTCTCACACAACAAAATCGATTCTGCCCAAGCACCGGCTACATGCCTGAACCAAGACTCAGCCACCGTGCTCGCAGCTCTGACAGAACACCCATTCTATGTCGACTCAGGGGCAACAGTCCATATTTTGCCTTGCAGATCCGACCTCCTCACCCTCCAGCCCATCGCCCCCAAAGACATAAAGGGAGTCGGTGGATCAATGATTCGGCTTGCAGGATAGGCAGTATCCATCTGCGCACAATCGAAGGCAATGTACTCCACCTACAGAACACCCTATATGTACCCAACTCCACAGTACACCTGATCTCAGTCAGCCAGATCTCCATGGACAATCACACGTACTCACGCTTCAACAAAAATAGCGTGGAAATCATGGACTGCGCATCTGACACCATAATTGCAAAGGGACCCTTGCTCCAAAGAAAGAGGCTGTATGCCATAGACCTGTCTGACGCCGTCGCCAAACATGCACACACCACCCATGAACAAGTCGATATGCAGACCTGGCATCGTTGCCTAGGTCACGCGAACTATCAGGCTGTTCAACAGTTAGCCTGAGATCTAAAGATCAAAGGTGTGCAATCACCTCATTACCCACTGCCAAAGTGTGACAGCTGTATCCTGGGAAAGCAGACAAAATCATCAGTCCCAAAGCTGAGGCAGGAAGGGAATAGGGCGATGTGCAAGCTGGAGATAGTGTGGGTGGACCTCATGGGACCAGTGCATATTCGATCGAGATCTGGACACCACTATGTACTAGACATAGTAGATGACCATACCAATATGGCGTGGGCCATTCTCTTGCGAACAAAAGATGAGGCATTCCCTGCACTTAAAACATGGGAGTTAGCACGTGAGGCCGAAACAGGGCTGAAAGTAGGCAAGTACCGCACTGGGTTTGATGGTGAACTTATGAGCAAAGAGATGGAAACATGGTTGGCTTTGAGGGGGGTACAGAGCAAACGCAGCGCACCACACACATCAGCACATATATGACGAGTCAAAAGGATGCATCGGATGCTTATGGGAAAAGCAAGGGCCATGCAAATTGATTTGAAATGTCCAGAGTTCTTATGGGACAAATTTTATATGACTGCTGCTCACTTACACTCAAAGACTCCCACAAAGTCACTGGATGGTAAAACTCCATACGAGAAGTGGCACAACCAATGACCCGACTACTCTTACATGTGCAAAATAGGCTGCCAATTGTTTGTCTTGATCCCAACACACAACCCAAAGGTCCTACCTAGATCCATTGAGTGCGTCTTGATCAGATACGGTACTAACTCCAAAATGTACCACTGCTGGGATGCTAAAAACAGGAAAGTCTATCAATCATTCCATGTACGCTTCATTGAAAGACACAAGACGCCTGCTGCCGGTAAGACACCGCAGGCATCAGCAGCTCTGAGCATCCCTACACTCCAGGAACTGGAGAAAAGTGCATCCCTCGTACCGCAAAAGGATGATGACAGCGCTGACGACATTGGTTTTGATATCGACAACTCAACACTGGATGACCTGACAACGGCACACCAAGACGAAGGAATGATCCCATTAAGACGGTTGACCCAGGCCCATCAACCCACAGAGAAAGCCAGAATAGAAGGAGAAGGTGTGCTGACCAGAATGGAGAGAGTGATGGAGGAGGTGCAAGAAAGTGGAAGAAGGGTGAGAGAACAACAAGCAGACAGCTGAGGGGATGCTACTCCAGAAGTCCCACGAGCACCTGCGACCATCGAGGAACAAGCGCCCACACCCACAAACATCGACCCCAATATTGATCACGATCGAATCTTGGCAGCTATATTGCAGTTTAGTGACCTTGAACCACTAGAGATAGGGATGGAGGAAGAACCCAAGACATGGAGAGAGGCACAAAACGGGCCGAATGCAACAAAGTGGGAGGCGGCATATAAGGACAAGATCAATTTCCTGAAGGAGATGGGAGTCTATCGACTCATACCCCGGTCGATGGTTCTGAAAGGTCAAAAGGTTCAAAAAGGGAGACCCGTCTTCAAGATTAAAAGAGATGAACATGGGAAGGCTATCAGATACAAGGTACGCCTCATCTTTAAAGGATACGAACAAATATATGGGAAGGACTATAACAAAACCACCTCACCGACTGCGCACATAGAATCCTGGCACATCCTCTTACATATCACAGCAGCGGAAGGATGGGATGCAGCGCAAATCAATGTCAAGATGGCCTTCCTCTACAGGATACTTCCAGAAGACGAGGTACAATATATGGAGCAACCGGAAGGCTTTGAAGAGACCGGGAAGGAAGATTGGGTATGCAAACTGGTAAGGGGACTCTACGGCATGAAGCAGGCTGGCAGGATTTGGAACCAAACCCTGAATGAACGAATGGTGGGATGGGGATTCACCAGACTGGCATGTGAATCATATATCTACTACAGGAAGAGACCTTTGGGTACAGTCATTGCAGCAGTCCACGTTGATGATTTTCTCTTCATAGCCAGCTTGAAGGATGAAAACAATCACTTCAAGTCCGAAATGCGCAAGGCTTGGACCATATCTGACTTAGGCACACCACGTTACATCTTAGGCATCTCCGTTGAGTGGGATCGAAAGGAGCGGACGGTCGCCTTATCACAGACCTCTTTCATTGACCAGGTCACACTTCAATTTGGACAGAAGGAAGCGCATCCCCTCACCCTGCCAATGGAACCTGGCCTCAAGCTCAAGCGATCAAACCCAAATGACCAGACACAGGAGGAGAAGGATGACATTGCGCGCTTGCCATACAGGTCCTTGGTGGGCTGCCTCCTTTACATTGCCATTGCTACTCGACCAGACATCACTTACTCCGTTCAGCAACTGTCTCAATTCTTGAATAGCTATGACAGGACTCATTGGAATGCAGGAATACATCTAGTACAATACTTAAAAGGCATGAAAGACCTCAAACTGCACCTCAGAGGCTCCTTGGTGATACCACGAGGATTTACAGACGCTAACTGGGCAAGTTGCCCAGACATGAGGAGAAGCACCGGCAGCTATGCGTGGTTGCTGGGTATCAGCGCCGTGTCTTGATCGGTCTAAAAGCAAAAGACTGTAGCCACATCATCCTGCAAAGCTGAGTACATGGCCGCATACGAGTCGACACAAGAATGTGTCTGGCTCAGGATGCTCCTGAAGGGAATTGGCTGGGACTTCACCTCAATGGCCACCATTCTATTTTGTGACAACAAAGCCACGATAACCCTATCCGAAGATCCCACTGCACACGCTTGCGTCAAGCACTTCGATATCAAATACCATTTCATACGTGAATGCACCCAAATGGGAGAAATCGTTATCAAGTACGTCAATACAAAAGATAATGTAGCAGACATGTTCACAAAAGCCCTACCCCGTCCCCTGCTTCTGCGTCTGCAACACATCCTAGGAGTGACATAAAAGCCAGAATTCCACACGAGGAGGAGAGAGTTGGTTTGTGGCAAGGAGGAGTGTTGGGATACAGTGTAGATGTGACGAAGGGATTGTGATGATGTGATAAAGCGAGGGTGTGTGTGTGCCACGAACCTGAAGCCAGGGCCACTATGGTGGCCACAGCTCTTGCTTTGTGCAGAGGTACTTATATATATACAACAACAGCACGCGGAGTACCCTCAGTTACGTTACACGTCTCTGAGGATATGACGCCTTTCTTACAACCTACAAAACATATAACTAACGTTTCCGTACCTAGATTAACACATACATGTTTATTATAGGTACATCAATACAGTTACGTTACACGTCTTTGAGGATTAACACATACGTGTTTATTATAGGTGTTTGTCCCACCTAGATCGTATCTACTGTCCTAGTTCCAACACAGAAAACTCAGAGTGTTTTCAGACACGTCTGAATGTGTATTCACCTAGTAATAAGAACAGAAAACTAGGTAGAGTAAGTAATAAGTAATTTTGTGTTATATGAGTTGAGCCTCACCTCAGAGTGTTTTTGGACATGTCTGAGGTAGGCAGTATGTAACTATGCAACTATATATACTGTGGATGATAACAGGTAGTAGATTTGGGGATGCAGGGTCAAGGACAAAAAATAAAGAGATTGTACCAAAAAGGAAAGACACACATATAACAAGGGTATGTTTGGGATCTTTGACCTGGTTTGTTGAAATAACTTGCAGACACTCATTCTAACAACTTCTTCTGTCATTCTTTTACTTTATTGCTTCTATTCTTTCAACACTATCTATTAGTACTATTTTTAGCCTTTGAGGTGCTCTGATTTTTTAGCTATCATTCAGACAAGTGTGGCCTTCTCAACACCACATACAGACTGCTTACATAAGCCAGAGTTTGCCTTTCTGACTTCCAAAGTCCAGAGTTTTCCTGCCTTGTTTGCACAGTTGTTTATTTAGGCAATTTTTGAGTTTTTAAGGTTTTGTGATACTGTACAGTTGTTTTCCATGCTTCAAAGGCTCCAGAAACATTCAACCTGGCATAGGGAATCCCTAGACTTGTTCTCTTTAGATCTTCCTCTGCCAGGTGAGTAGTTATCATGATATTGTCAGTATATATTTTAATACACTTTGGATCTCCCTCTGCCAGCTGTGTGACTGAGCCATAGCCTCCAGAGGTCGCTCTTACAGAAGTAGTCAGCCACTGATTCAATAAACCAGATCATCCAGTCAGCTTACTGAAAGATGCAAGGTCAATGAAAAACAAGTGAAGATGGACATTTTATTATTGTGCATGATTTTTTTTCTTTATGATAGATATTGCTATATTGTTGTAATACTATAGTTTACAAAAATATAATGGAACTTTTTTCCCCTTCTCCACATCAATGATGGTGGACTGGTTGAATAACCTTAGTGTGGCTGCTACTTTTTTTTTGCTTGTGTAGACATATCAATATATTGAGCTGCATCCTCTTATAATATTTGTGCTTGAGACTTGCAGAGTCAGTCCATATGTAAGATTTTGCAAACATCTGATGCTCTGTGTTAAAAATGATTGAAAGGATGAGCCAGTCTCTTTCTTATGATGCATGAAATACAGTGATCATCATTAATTTATCTGATATATTCAACTCCATTTGCAACATTCTTTATCAGCATTTCCTTAATGGTATCTTTACCTGGATATCCAAGTTGTGCATGCTACAAGGCCGGTGTCACTTTGAGGCAGGGAAATGAAGATCATGATACAGCAGGAGAAGATACTTGAGAGAAGGATAAAATCACAAAATAAAAATGACAGATATTGATGGACTATGGCTTTCATGGCATGTCTGTGAAGAGAATGGTTGTGGGAAGGAAAAAATATTGATGTAGAATCTTTTTCAAAAATGAGTTTAAGGTCATTCTTGACCATAGACTCCACTGAGAGCAAGTTGATGGGAACATCTGGAGCGTGAAGGCAGTCCTTGAGAATGATTACAATATGCTGTCCATCTATGTGGGCACAAAAACAAGCCTAATGTGCCACAATTAGCTGTTCCAATAGGTGTTACACCATTTTCATCATTATAAGTCCAAAAATATTTTCTATCACAAAGAATGTAAATAGTACATCTGGAATCTAAGATTGCATTGAACTGGTTTGAGAAAGAAGCCAAAGCAATAGTTGGCATTATTTGTATGAAGGCAAAGAATGGAGTATCCAATGATTTAGATGTATTGGCAACATAAGCAGTCAAATAAATGTCATTGTTATTGTCCTCAGACTGAATTACATTGGGTTCATCAATTTCATCAACAAAAGATAAAGAAGTAGATAAACATTGTGTGTCCTTAGTAGCAACATTTGCACAGAATGTGATTGAGCTAAGTCTTGGCCATTTTTTATGCCACCATATTTGGACCAGCAATGGTCAATTGTATGGCCATACATATTACAGTTCAAACATTGGATATGGGGGTGAGCATTTGTATTTGAGTTTAAAGAAGCAGTAGACGTGTTGTTTGGAGAAGCAGACTGCTGTGATTGAGATGTATTGGGCATGTTGGATATTTGATAAAGAGTCAAAGTTGATGATTCAGAGATAAACATCAGCATTCAGCATCCATATTTATAACACAAGTCACCAGAAGTGAGAAATCATAAGCACCATTCAGACCTGCAGTCTCCCAAGATTGGCAGACCTCTTCTTTGAGTACACACCAATAGTCACCATTTGGTAGGCCATCAACAAATTTCTGAATTTGTTGCTAGGATGTAAAGTCCCAAGATATACTGGACAGTTGGTGAATGGCCGAGTGCCATTGTTGAACACATGATGAGACTGATGTCTGTGTTGCCAGGAGAGCAAAGACCTTAGATTTTGTAAGTTCTGCAATCAAAGCACTTCCAATACCAAAATGTTCCTGAAAAAAAGCAAGTAGAGCATGAGCAGGATAAATGGATAAATTGTATAAACCACCACATTTCAGAGAAAGAGAATCTTGAATTTCCTGAGAAAGTTTTCCAACTAGGACATGTTCAACAATGTTGTCATTGTGCCAGAAAATATAGTATGCTTCAGTTTGTTCTGAGGATGAATCAAAATCATAAGAAAAAGAAAGGGCATTCAGGCTCATGGGATCACAAAAATTGCCTACATTTGGAATTCAACATGTATATCTGCAAAGTCCAATACTGGTGATAATTCTTGTGACTGCCAAATGCCAAAATACCCATTTGGTTGATGATTTCAAAAAAGAGACTGTAGCAAGAAAGGAGAGTTTAGTGTCAGATAATGCAACTTCAGGATAATAAGGACTCCGAGGCAGTATTAGATGCCTGGGTCCTGTTGTGGGTGGAAGAGAAGATCCTGTTGCTGGTGGATGAGGAAATCGTGGAACATTTGCATGGTTATGATTTTGGAGAATCCAGAAAAACTCTTTGCTGATGAATATACACTGGCTCAAAAAACTGCCCCAATGTTTGGCCCTTTTGGAAAGATTCACATGGTGTGCAACAATTACATAAGCAAAAAATTGTAGAAAATCACATGACATACAACTACATCTTGGCTTTATAATGACATATAAATCATGTGATTTGGACAAGAACTTGCTGATTAATAAATCAAACAAAATATTCAATCATTGGGGCAGTTTTTTGACCCACTCTAATTTACTCTAATTTTCATGTTTAGTACTTGGTATGGCCTCCATTTGCCTTTATAACTGCCTTGATCCTTCTAGGCATGCTCTCTATGAGGCTTTGACATACCTCTGATGGTATTTCATTCCACTCCTTGACCACACTCTCCCACAACTCATGCACTCCTTTAGAGGGTACCTCATACTCCAAAAGTTTGCACTTGATGTAAACCCAGAGATGTTCAATGGGATTGAGGTCAGGGGATTGGGCAGGCCAGGATATTACAATGATGTTGTTATCAGAAAACCAGGTTGTTGCCTGTTTGGAGGTGTGTTTTGGGTCATTGTCCTGCTGAAAATATTGTCCTTCCTCCTCCATTTCCAACTTCTCAAAGCTTTCCACCACTCCCTCATCCAAAATCTCACAATTCTGTGCAGCATCCATTTTCCCTGAACTTCTATGAGCTTCCCTACTCCATTCCAACCCATGCAGCCCCATATCATTAAATTGTTTCCTTCTCCATGCTTAACAGTTGGTGTAGTCCTGGAATTTTCCACACATATACCTTCCCATCTGATCTAATCTGATTACTTTTTGTCTCATCACTCCACAAAACCCTTTTCCAATCCTCCACTGTCTAGTTTTCATGATACTGAGCAAATTTGAGCCAGTTTGCACAATGAGCAGCCTTGAGCATAGAAACTTTCTTCTTTGTTGCTGAGCAAAAGCCTGCCTCCTTCAATGCATTTCTGACTGTCTGAGGATTGACAGGACTAGAGATGACAGGATTAATGAACTGTGTAGCTTAAACAGCATTATCCAGCTTTCCAGTAGTAATTTGATGAATAATAGACTGTTTGTCGCATGCTGTAAGCTTGGAAGGATGACCTCCAGGATAATTCTCTTTGTTGCTCTCCAGCTCTTTGCTGATCCTCCTCACAGTGCCCTTTCCCAGGCCAGTTTTTGCTTGGATTTGATGCTGAGAATACCTCTTATTGAGGAGAGAAGCAACAGAAGAGCAATTGGCAGCAGAAACAGGTTGCATGATGGTGGTAGAATGTCAAGAAGGTGATTGATTGAAGTTGAACATGTCAAATTAGTACAAACAAGGTCACATGACATTGTTTATACTTTTTACAAGTTCTACTGCTGAAAAGTATTGAGAAAATATGAAAATTAAAATGAGTCAAAAAACTGCCCCAATAATTGAATATTTTGTTTGATTTATTAATAAGCAAGTTCTTGTCCAGATCACATGATCTATACATTATTATGAAGCCAGGATGCAGTTGTATGTCATGTGATTTTCTACAATTTTTTGTTTAAGTAATTGTTGCACATCATGTGAATCTTTCCAAAAAGACCAAACATTGGGGCAGTTTTTTGAGCCAGTGTATGGTGTATACTAAATGTGGAGAGTAGGATTAAGGTGGGAAGCTTGAGAGTAAACAGATGTCAAATTAGAAAAAAAAAATTGAGGAAAAGGATTACAAATTTGATTTGGGTTATTCATGTGTTGATTGTTCAATAATGAAGAAGGTAAACAAGAAGGAAATAACAGAATATTATGAGGTTGTATATCTTTGGAATAAACTGAATTCGCTCAAAAATTCTGAACAGAAAAAGAATGCAAAAAAACTGGGGATTGAGCAATAGAATTAAAATGAAACAATAAAGGAGTATTAGAATGATAAGTATAAACCAAAGAAGGAGGGAAGAGGGGATGTTGCAGAGCAGAGGCATGAAAAGAAGTGGGTATATGTGATGATGGTGGGATGGGAGTGGGTATATGTGATGATGATGGAACAGGAATAAAAGAAAAAGGATTCTGGGAACTTTGGAAAGGATGATTATTCTGAAGAAGGCCAGATGTATCAAAAGAATGAAAAATATGAGCAGAAGAATGAGGATGTTGAGAAGTCCTTAAATCCATGAAATGTTGTTCAGTCAAAGACACAGTGGTAGATAGGCCCATTGCCAGTAATGTTGATGCATCAATTCCTATGTGGGGAAACCATCTTGGTCCATGTTCTCCCAATGAGTGTCGAGACATGATAATGCAATGAAGGAAAAATAAAAAATTGTGGAAACAGCCACAGAGAGAATTTGTAATCTTGAATGAATAGTATTGTCGCAAAAAAAGGTCCAGTCTTAAAGAAGGCCCATAACCTGTAAACCTGGAACCTCTCTATATAGACACAGTAATTGTGAGCCTCAGTGTCAAATTAATTGTGGAAGTAAACAACTAATATATATTACCTATATAGACACAGTAATTGTGCTATATAATGATACATGTCCATTATAAAGGGGGAAATGAATGAATAAGAATATGCTTACAGCCTCAGTGTCGAATCAATGTGGAAGTAAACAACTAAGGCTGTAAGCAGGTCATCAACGAATGATGTGGTTCAGAACACGTGATCAATCAGAGGTGCGGAACAGTCCTTCTAGGTCAACACAAGGGAAAAAGATTTAAGACAATGGAAAAATACCTTTTTCTAAGGCAAAAAGTTGCCAAAGAAATGGTATGACACATTTCTTTGTCACATTTTCTGGTGGAAACAGGTTCTGGCACCAGCAGTGCCAGCCTTCCAAAATAGGATGTTTGTTATTGTTGTATTTGGCTGTCCCCAACTCGGAATTCTAACTGCACATTGCGTCGAGGACGTTACTCAACCATTCAGAATGTCGAAGGCTCCTTGTTATGATACCCCTCCGCTCTTTTGTGGCCGTTCAATGTCGAGTAAGGAACTCTGTCAATGACTACTTCAGGTGGAGAACCTCATTTGTCTTGGTTCAGAAGTTACGGGTAGTAAATGCAAATCGAAATCGCCTAGTTCAACCAACAATCACGAATCGACATCGAAGAGGGTCAAGTCTCTGACTCTGACTTCATCACTGAAACTTGCGACGATAAATGCCATGCATGAGGCCGAGGATATGGCTCATCGGTGTTCGAGGACTGACCAATTTTGCTTGGTGACTTTGGATTTTGGACTGTCTGCCTCCTTATCAATCAGTTACATAGTGCCGCCATCATTGAATGAAGAAAAGGTGAGATTTAAGAGCTCTTTTTACTTACCTGCCCACAATTCTTCTAGGTAACTAAACTGACGTATGCGTGGGGTCACGAACATGGGACTTTGAACCTGGACACGAAATTCAATCTGATAAGCTGTATGTCTTTTAGGGTTTTTTACTTTCATTCAGTTTGATGCGATTTTGAGAGTATCATCAAAGCTTCGACACTCTTTTACTTCGAACCAATGGGCGCTCCTTCCTCTCGAGAAAGACTTAATAAAACAGTTTGTCCTGAACCCGGTACAAGTATATGATCAACCGATCGAGGTAAAGTTTTTTGCTTTTGATGCGAGTTTCTTCTTACTGTCATCTTCTGAAGCGGTTGTATAAGAACCAAACATTGTTCAGATATGCACTGTTTCCCCTTTCCCCGACAATAGGACCTATTCTCTGCCGCTCCCAGCAGAAGAAGAGCGAGTCAGAACCACAAAAACGAATATTCCACGACTTTCCATATATCGACCTTCCCATTCTTCAATCCCACATTCACCCTCATTTCGTCATCTTTGATTTAATGGAGAAAATCCTTCTTTACGAAGAGAGGCATACGATGATCGGGATAAGTGACGACTATTTGGATTACTTCAGCCAACATAGAGGATACAAGGTGCTACTCGGCTACTGTCGGGGCCTCCATTCCCGGTGGTTAGAGCCTGTGCCTCTCTCATTTTTGAAGAGTGTAGGAAGTATCGATGAGACATGTGCCCAGAATGATGACGTGACAGGCCTTTGCCCTGTGGATTCCGTTTCCTTCATCCTAAAAGGAGAGAGCGCAGATTCAGACGAGGAAGATGAAGTTATTGACGAGGAGAGCGATGCGTCCTTCTTTGAGCGGATAGAACGATGGATCGCCGACATTGATTATGAGGTCGGACCTTTTACTGTGTGATCTTGCATCATCTTCACCCCAAACATATGAACCAGAAGCAGATCTTTCAGCTGGCAATAGGTTGTCATAATTCTTCACCATGACTTACTGACTTCCCATTTTATGCTATCTTGACCCCGAGGGAGATAAAGGGTACATAGGGGTACATAAATATCAACATGTTAATTTGATTTCTCATTGCACAAATGGAACTTCGATGACCTCAAAATTATGTATAAAATCACCGCATGGCATATCACTTGACCATGTTTTATCATGTTTCAAATTGGACTGACCTCGTATGGCTATCGTCAACACAACAAGGCACATACGGCCTGAGGTACAAGGAGAGGTAGAGACGAAGAGATGTTCTAGGGACAGGACCTTCAAGACGGATCCACTACAGCAACAGCAACTGACACCCCAGCATCACTCACGTACTATCAGCATGTACGACGATGAACCCAGCTACGACACCGCCGACACAAAAGCCAATGGATCACAATACCGGAACATAAAGCAGAAAAACATCTACGACACCCCACAATATTTAGGGGTGATGTATCAGCCACCCCCGCTTCTTTGCTCAGTAGTGGAGCTTGCCAGCGGTTAAATTTTAATTATTCATTCATTCGTATGGCTGTCGAATTGTCTTTCCAACCTGACTCACGGATCTTATTTAATTATCTCTCTAAATGCCCATGTCTGACGACCTTCCACAAACACAAGAGATCTTGTTCACCCTGTGAACCATGCGACGGCTGCCAATCGATGAATGAATTCGGTCACTGCAGCAAATGCGCTTGTTGCACTGACAAGGTCAAATCGCATAGTGATCACTATTGGAACAAATATGAAGATAATGATGGACAAATGCACGTTCAGCTGACTCAATTAGAGTATGCTTAGAGACGGCGGTACCGTGGTCTTTCTTTGGATTCTTGGTACGATATACTAAATAGTGCATTCTTGCATTTTGTCCAACAGTGGCTCATTTCTGTCGGACTTTAAATATTATAGCCTCAGGTCTCCATGGTTCTTTCGATTTGGATTAGTGGGCTCTTCTCCCATTAGATAGAGTGATGCTCCTCCTCTTATTCCAATGGCCTTTAGGCAATACTTCAAGACCTATCGAAGTGGGTGCTTTACCTGAAGAAAGATCGTAGCGACTAATGATCATCCAACAGTCTTTTTTACAAAGAACAAGGCAAGAGCTATTTAATTATGCATTTTCCCCTCTTCTAGGCATGGAGACCCCCATTATGCGTCGCAATGAGACCAGGCTCGCTGAGCCTCCGTCAAAGGGTAATCTGCCTTTGGATCATTACTTCCCCTATGCTACACTTCCTTCTCTCCAGTCTCATATTCGGCCTCCCTCATCTTTTGTCATCATTAACCTGATAGGCAAAGTCATCACCTTTGAGCAGAAGATGAAGATGTCTATCCCTGCACTCAAGAGACTATTCAGAATTCATTGAGGCACACCCGGAGTTTGTAGAAATTCTTGCAGTTTGTACGGGTCTCTATTATCGCTGGGATGACCGCTGATGTGCCAGATGACTTCCGATCAACCAAGCAAGGCTCGCAAGCTTCCAGTCAAAGTAGAAGTAAAAACCAAGCTTGGAAGTACTGGGTTCAAAGATGGAGGGGATAAGCCTGATGGTGGTGATCGACGACGGAGTAGTTCATGCACTGCCAGGTCTAGGAGCATCAACATCGGTCATGTTCATCAAGGACAACAGCGTACTACCGCTACTTTCCCTGTGTGTCTGAAGATTTATCAGATATCTGAGACAGCGATGAAGTTGGGCTTCGACCCATAGACTCTGTGCTGTTTGAACGAGATCCATTGTGTAGCGGTAGTGTGGCGTGAAGTGCCCCAGTGCCGATACACAAGTCTTCTCAAAGGCGAGGAGTTTCAAAGCAATCAATTTTTGTTACTAAATATATTTTATATAAAGTAGCTATTGTTACAATAAGATATTGTAGATAAATAGTGAGGTAATAGAAATCTACTAATGGGTAGTGGCGCACCGCTAAGTCCCTTAGATGACAGCCAATCCGTTATACATTGTGTGCGCACTATACGTACTAACCTGGAGTTACTTGATTTTTGATCTGAAACACTCGGAGTGCCAGCATGTACCAAAGTCATACCTGCGAATAAAATACTGCACTTGTCAAATATTCAGAACCAGAGTTGGTCAATCCAACCATATAGTTTTCTTGATAAATGAGGATTTTCTAAGGCGATTATCATTTCATTGCAAGTGTGAAGCGCCGGAGGACAACACTACGGCTACAGGTGTACATACAGATAATGGATACGATAACAATTCATGCTAATACAAGTGACGAATCCACAAACGCTGCATCAATAGGGTTTGGCTGAGACGTGGTCAGGTCTGCCTTGCCAAGGAGTTGAGTAGTGATTAACGCAGGGTCGATAGAACAGCTACGATCGTTAAACCGGGGAAGTAATGTCCCGACCATCGTCGGCGAACCGTCTGAGTCATGTTGACCGCGATCAAATAGCAGATCAGTCATCTGCTCGTCACCAACCAGCATAGCTTCATCACAAGGTGATATAAGTGTAGGATGGATGCTTGCCACCCATCGGCTTACACGTTCGTGAAACGCCGAGTCACTCTCTTCGATTGTGGTAGGTTCATCAACATCGTCTGTTCCCTCATGCCCGTGGCTCGAAGTGTAAGTGACAGAGTCCATTGGACGCAGTCCAATTTGATCACCGTTCCAGATATCGGACCGTTCTTCCAATACATTTGCAGGAAAAGCAATTCCATGATATTGCTGTTCACAACGTGTCTTACCCACATTCTTGCCTTCCGAACACGACGCTGAAACATGGGAGCAACTATTTCGTTGTCGATCACCACTCTTATTATGCTGGTCCCTTCCGCCCCGTGGTGCTGCCTCACCAGCCTTTCCATAACCTTCCCCGCCTCCACTGGATACCAGAGATGGCGGATTGATACGCCCGAAGTGGTCAGGCACAACTTTCTCCATCCAAGCATTAAATAGAAGCTCGCAGTTTCGTAAAATTACTTCATAGTTCGGGTGTTCCTCGAAGAAATTTGAGAGTTCTTCACATTCCGTAATAGGCTGGCCTATCTTCTCTTCGAGATCACGGACTTTACACATTAGGTTGACTATGACAAAATGTGGACGAATGTGAGATTTGAGAGGAGGAAGTGTGTCATATGGGAAGTAATGGTCTCGAGGTAAATTCATCTTCGATGGAGGCTCTTGTAACCTCTCTTCGTTGCGACGGGCAATACAAGTGTCCATGTCGCCTAGAGGCAAGAATGCATAACTAAAAACCTCTTGCTTCTGTTTCTTGTAAAAACTCTGTAGTACACCCCGTCATCTCTGCAATTTTGAAAAAGGATGTAACCTACTTCAATCGAACCTTTAACTTTACTGATAGACCATTTTTGAAGACGCGCAATCAATACCGTATCCAGAGGTAGAAAAGCCCAATGATTTGAGTCAAATGAACCATGAAGGCCTGAAGTTACTGTAGTGAAGTGAGGGTCCGGTCGACGTTCAGCCGGACTAAATTACACACAGTTCAGCATATTGTAGCGGGAATCCAGGTATAAGCTACGGTATTTCATTCTCCAGGCATACTCTAATTGTGTCAACTAAATGCCGAACGTCTTATTATGAGCAGAACCAATGGAAGAAAGCTAACTCACAGATTTATCATCCAACGATCGAGGCATAACATGACACAGCTCTAAACAACCCTCTGCTTTGGACTGTAGAGTGATCAAACAAAGATTGCCACCAGCAATCTTATCGACCGCTCCCCTCGCAGAAGAAGCAACAGAGAGTGTCCGAATCCTCTTTCGAGGGGACCCATAGGCATCAGAGCCTTTAGAAGATAGATCCTTGTGCTTTGCAGTATCTTCATGCTTGTTCCAGTCATTATTGTCTTGCAACTCGAACTTGCCAGTACAGCAAGGACATTTGCTACAATGACCAAACACGTTCCTCAATCTGCAGTCCTCGCATGTGCATTGGCTGCAATAGTTTACAGTCTCGAGGGGATGTCTAGGATTGTTTTCAAAGGCGCGCAACATGGCAAACGGACAACACGCAAACTTTGACAGTGATCGGATAAGGACAAGTGGGCTGATGGAATAATTGCAATGCTTTTGAAAGCGCGGCGAGACACGTGGTCGTATTTTGACATATTTGAGTTGGTAATGGATGGGGACAGTGATCGCCTTGCAATCTTTCAAACAAGAAATCATAGCTTCAAGCCATGGCTCCGGCTTCTAAACTCTGCCACCGGTGCAGAGTTTGAATCGTATTTGGCTCTTGTTATTTAAATAGGTAAAGTTGTAAATATATAAGGACTGACTGGAACGACAGGTAAGGGGTTATATAGTTTAGCACGATACTTTATAGAACTGAAAACTAGCCCACAATATCTCTATTACCACAGTCGGTTAAGACCTCGTACTATTTCCTCCAACAACTAGAGAGATAAATACATATAGAGGATGAATAAAATACATATAGAACGACCAACCTCGAAAGCTCAGAAGGTACTTGATCGGTATAATCAGAATATAGATAAGTCTCCCAAGTTGAAGTCATGGAGTAGGAGTCCCCGCACGGATACCATGAATCCATTGCTTCATCCTCTCAACGAAAACCGCATCATTCTCTTCGTCGACAGACACACCTCGCTCTTCGTCGATATCTTCGCATCCTTCACCAAAGACACAGGAAACGGAGTCTTCAGGACGTAGTCCGGCCGCTTTATGCTCTAAACTCCGCGTCAGATCTGGAGAAGTAGTGGGAGAGGTTTTCACGTCGCCAGTCGCGTTCACAAGGCTCGCCAGAAAGTCAGCGGGCACGGGCAGCAGCCATCGGTTGTGCAGCGAACGGCAATACGTCAGAGGAATCTTGTACCTTCTATGCACGTCAAAATAATCGCGCAACTCATCGCAGTCCTCGATATCCATATATTTTTCCTTTTCAAATAGGAGTATCTTCTCCACCAAGTCGAAGATGGCAAAATGAGGTTGAACACGAGACTGAAGAACTGGGAAGCCGATGTATGGAAATGTGTGGGTTGAAGACTTGTTCAGACGTGGATCCATGATCTCCTGACCACGAGATATTACTCCCATTGTCTTGGACAGAGGTAGTAGTGCATATCTGAACGTCGTCTGATCACCATAAAGTCGCTAACATGTTGACCATAAAACAACTCCATTCATGAGTGTAGAAATGCTTACTTCAATTGGCTGATTTACCAGTTGCACAGGATTTCGCACTAGCGTTTTTATCACATCTTCATCTAGAGGAAGGAGTCCCCATTGATTTGCAGTGAATGAGCGCTGAAGCATTTGTGTTACTTCAAGGAAATTAGAGTCAATCGATGAATAGCAGTATAAGCGTACAGCAGATCAAGTTGAACCGTGTATCCAGATCCAAAGTTCCATAACCATGACCCCAGGCATATGTTAGCTTGATTGACTAAATGAAGCTAGAATTCAGGGAAATAAGATCAGTGAGAGGCTACGATCTCACTTTCTTGATACCCAATATAGGAGAAACAACGTGGCACTGTAACAAGCAAGCTGAGAGTCCACGTTGGAGAGTCACCAAGCAAAAAGCGCCAGTCTCTTCTAAAGATCGTTCCTCTTTATCCACGGTTTCCCGCATGGCATTGATAGTTACATCCTTGAGCGTTGAAGCGAGGATGGTGGATTTGATTTTTTTTGGCGGTGAGTCATACAATCCGGTCGTAGCGGAACTCGTTTCGTGTTTGAACCCCGGGATTTCAAGTGTAGAAGACAGATGATCTCCATATATACGGACCCCATTTGTGTCCTCATCATAGAGCTTCGACCTAATAAAGAACGAGCATTGTTCAGTGTGAGAAACACAACAACCATTGAGAAACCTTTTGTTCTGCATGGTTATGTCTGCATTCTTGAGCATCGTGAGTCAACGCATAATACCGCGCCTAAAGTTCTTCACAAAAAACGAAATGATAGACTAAGATACCAACAACGATGCGACTCACGTGACCCGTGTCACCCGTGTCCATACCGCGTCTACTTGTCCAGTGCATAACAGAGAATGTCTAACTGCAATGATTCTAGTCTAATTGGGACCTTCCTTTGTCGAGGTTGCCACTTTCCTCCACCGCTGATAATGTACCTACGGGTTTCCCGCTGGATGACGTGATGGAGCGGGTTCTGGGCCCTACGTTTGACGTCTTCAAGCTTGTCGCCACTCTGGAGCCTTCATCTTTTCTAGATGCAGAAGGTCGTTTTCGAGAAGAAAGGCTCTTCTGAACCACTTCCTTTTGACTGGCTTTTTCTGGGCCATTGGGGTCTGCGCGTGACTTCAAAAAGCTATCAGGTACGGATACCATCCATCGCATATACAGTTTTTGACAGAGATCGAACAATTCTAGTGCATTTTCATGCGTTTGCAAGAAGTCTTTGTATTCTGAGAGCAGTAGAAGGGTTTCGGGATCATAAAGTCGATTAACTTTACTCATGAGGTTGAAGATTGCGAAATGAGGATAGATATGTGATTTGAGAACAGGAAGTTCATTGAAAGGAAAGAAATGATGCCGGGATGGATTTGCACTCGATACTTTCTCCGTGAGATGGTTCTCATTCAGCCTTGTAATAATAGCACGACTCATAGCGGGTAGAGGGAGAAGAGCGTACATGAAGGTATCTCTTCCGCTATATGCTTCCTGAGATACAATTAGAATAAGCACCCATTTCGAAGGGTTAACATACAGCTATTGGCCTGAGCAGACGGTCAGGTAACAAGCGAATCCTTTCAAGCAAATCAATGTCTAGTGGTAAAAGCCCCCATTGGTTTGCATCAAATGAACAATGTAAATCGCGATTCACTGTAAGAGAAAGCGATTTGAATGACAATGGGAATGATCAAAGCTATCCTCAACGCACGTCCAAACATATTGTGTCGCGTATCCAGATAGAATCCCAGGTAGACATAGCCCCAAGCATATTCCAGCCTCGTCAACTATATATCAGAAAGTCAAGCAATAGTGAGTCAACATTGGCTAAGTTTTGTTATACTCACAAGGTCATCGTCCAAAGCCCTCGGTACAATATGACATATCTGAACCTTATCGGCAGCTCTGAATGAGAGCGTAACAATGCAGAACCGAGCTGTTCCTCGAGGAAAGTTGCAATCCGTTGCTTTCATCATAGCCTGCTCGCTTGCTTCCTTAGAATGTGTGGAGGCGGTCATTCTTTGTATCCTCGTTTTCTGAGGAGTTAGATATGTGCCAGTTTTTTGTGTAGACACGGTGGACACATCGTCTCGTTCAGATAGAAATATAAAATTGCATCGGTCACAAAGACAGTTTTCGCAGCGATTGAATTTCTTGATTGATATACAGTCATCGCAGTCACATCCAGGGCAGAAATCCACACCTGGAAGTACAGCTTTGGGACGGCCTTGATGACTCCCTGTTGAGCGAGTGCTGTACATTCTGGAGACTAGATTGGAATCGATAGAGGGATACACAGCAGCGGAGGAGATTATCTGGATTGTTTTTGATATATTCTTCACGTGATAACAATTCTTTGTTGATCCACGGAAGGAACAAGGAACCCTATCGATTGTTACATATATGTGCGCGGTCCACAAGCAAATATGCAAGGCGTCGAGGAATGATGCATGATGAGTTGAAATTATGCTGGTCAAATGAAACATATTTTGGCCATATCAGTCCATGAGCGCTTAATTTCGATCATGGTGGCGCAAATATCAATTGACCATCCAGAGTGTTGAAATCTGTACCGATAAGACCTAGATTCATCCAGGCACCATAGGTATTGAGCCTCAGTCTGTGATAGAAATGACTGCATCCCGTGTTGCAATCCACCGCAATTTCCAGCGATCAATCGTAGCCACTGTAAATGATCGACTATCTCGCGATAGATCACCAACGTTAAACTATGGACATGTATATATTTAACTCCTTCTAATGAACACGCTCAGTCATTTGTACACAGACTGAGGGTGGGTCAAGTCACCTATGAATTATTAGATATCGAAATCACGAATACCATAGAATCAGATACTTACTGTATCTGTATCTATGACGAAGGCACGTCTCGGATGTGTGCGAGGAAGGTCACGGTTAGCGCAGGTAGGCAACAATGAAATCTCGACTCAGGTATCACACGGAGCTGGAGTTCAATGTAAGAAGTTAATTTGTGTATTGTACGGACAGAATAATGCTATTGCGCTCACCTGGAGGGAGTTCAACATAAGAAGTTGAACTCCATGTAGGCAGTCATGAATTGAAAAACTACTATCCTTTGCAACTGTTAGTGCCTGCAGGTCCAGTGATAAGATGACAATCGAGGAACTTAATGGGTAAGTGCAGGTGTGCACTTTTGTCAATCTAGGTACATAATAGCAGTCATTTGTACACAGACTGAGGAGTCGGATACTTACTGTACCTGTATCTAGGCTGGACTTAACAGGTTATGGGCCTGTGCTGAAGACATTTAGTACTAGACCTTTTACTGCTGCCTCTGATTATATCTTGTTGCATCACTACCAACCACTACTAGGATGACCATCTCTGGCAAAGCAAAGCCGGCTTCTCCCTCTCCCTCTGTACCACTTTCCTCAACCAACCATATTGCAGAAATTAAAAAGGTTGATAACTTACAGAATCCTACCATCCTGCCTGTAAGTAAGGTGACAGCAAATTGGACTAGCCATATACTGGACGAAGATGGCAGGAAATGGACAGACTAGTTGTACAATATGGAATTGGAACTTTCTATGGCTCAGCTCTGGGAGGGAGTACACATTTGATCCTCCATCTAGTCCCCATCTGACATACAAACCATGTGCATATAAAGCATGGAACAGCAATAACTTACTTACTTGTTCCTTTGTCGAGTGTGCACTATCTTTACCCAAATAAAAACTCTGTGCAGATGAATGGAATTCAGTGGCATTATGGAGATACTTAAAAGATAGACATGGCAGGGCAGTACTAGTTCAGCAGGTCTGACTTGTTCAGGAAGCTTTGACAACAAAATGCTCCTCTACTGAATTCCTCACCAAGATAGCAGACAACATATTTGCTAAAATAGACCAAGCTTTTGATGCAGGAGAAGTCACAGAGGAACTTCTGAAGTCAATTGCAATCTTGTCTGCTCTCTCCAATAAATCTAAATCATATGCACACATTAGATCCATTATCTGTCACCAACTTTTGAGCATCATCAGCATCCTCATCAAAGTCCATGGCTTGTGCCTGCACCTTAGGCCTCATGTCATTGTGGAGGTTATCACTCTATCTCTAGTAGCCAGTACCAGTTTTGAAAGGGAGCAAGAAAGTTCAATTTCTGTCTGTTTGGTAGGTTGGGGAGGGAGAGGAGTCACCTCTACATATTGGCACTGAGGCCTTTCTCCTCACCCTATATGGGCATTGGAGGAATGATTTTCTTTTGGGGGGCTGACTCCTCATCAGGCAGCTTCTCACATGGAGGGATAGTACCAACAGGTGGTGATAATAGTAATAGTTGGTCTCCCCTTGTCCATACAGTCTCCATTGTATAAGCATGCTGTCAAATAGTAGCAAACATCTATTGTCTATGGTGCAGTTCACTTAGAGACCACATGTATGGACAGGTGAAAAATTGGCTGGAGGCCAATTTTTTTTTTTTTTTTGCCATTTTAGAGGCTTGAAACCATCACTAACTACAGGCTTTCATGTATATACCACAGTGTTGTAGAAATTAAATTTTACACTCAATATGCCATCTTAAAAGCTATACCTCTGAATTGCAGCTCAGTGTACCTATGCTCAAGCTAGATGCTGCTTTCCTGTGTTGCTGTCTCTGACTTCTTGCATCTCAGCCTGATTTTCAACAACAGGAATCATTGGTCCAGGAAATTATCAAGGCAGCAGGGCATTTGTGCATATTACTCCCAAAGTTTCATTGTGAGCTCAATTTCATTTAGTTCTCTTAGATGGCTGTAAAGAGGTATCTGTGTGAGCATTGCGACATGACATGCCAGTTGCTCTTGCATCTGTACAACTTTCTATTCAGAAGTGGGAGCATCAAATTCACAGGTAGATAAATGCATACAGAGAAGGTCTTGGAACTCAAGAGGCTCAAATGAAGGTCAAGCAATTCAGTTCTGCAAAGTACAAGTCCTACTGACACATCCCAGAGACTATTGCTGCAACTTTTGATAAATAGATCTATTTAGGAAACTGATGCTATATTAGGTAGTAATTTGGATTATGTCATTGATGGCACAAAATCCATGGAATACAGAAAAATAACTTTGTCAGTTTAGAAGATAATAAAAATCTGTCTTGTTTGGTTCGACTCATCAAAAAGAACATTTTGGCAAGATGGATAAGAAAAATACTGATTTTCAGGGCACAATATTATTTGTCACAAACATGCAGTCACTAAGTGAACTGCACCATAGCCTCCAAGGTCACTAAACTTCATCTCACCTTGTAAAGTCAGATATATTTTGGGTCCACCCTCCTTAGTTTAGTACTCTCTGGTAGACACAGGGCTATTTCAACTCCATCATCTATGATGTTCACCAGTTGGTGGTGCATAATGTCAGTATAGGCCCTGGTGGCTTTATTCATATCTGGTGTTTTATTTCATCTCTCAGCTGGGATAAATGTTGAAAATGCTTTCATCAGCCAGTTCAATAGTGCTCTGGAACCCTGAGCTGGAGGATGTAATGGCACATCTCTGTCTATTCCCACTCTGTGTTCTCATGAGGCACAGCCTCATCTACTCACATCACTCTCTTCTCATGAGCACTGACTATTCTGAGTTCACTCCACAGACTCATATCCCATTTTAGTGATGGACTGAAAATCATCAAAGGATATTCCCTGATTATCAATACATGAGTATCTTTGCTTACATAAACCTTGAATTCACATTCTTTGAAATGCAATCTGATTCTGAAAATGTCAGCAAGCAGTACCCTAGCTGGCACTGTTGGCTCCTCAACCTCTCAGCTGCATCTGTGTAGCTAGCATAGAATTCATTGTCTCTGCCACTGACACAGCAGCATCTTGGTGCTTTGTAAACCATTGCTGATGCTGGCCTGCTACCAAACACACTTGGTATTGCTCCAGAGTCTCCTCTACTTGTTGAGAGGCAAATATGCTACTGAATGCCTCTTCAATATGAGAAGACCATGCTTTACCTGCAGGTATTGTCAGTACCAACTCAGCATCATTAGGAGTGGATGTTGCAGAACTCCTACAGGCTTTGCAATTTAAATAACTTTGAGCCTCTAGCTCCAAAATTTGTATGTACAATGCAATATATTTGTCTGTTTCCACATTAGAAACTAGATCACCTCTCAACTCCAATAACTGCATGTGCTTGTTCATATACAGTTTCAGCCTTGCTCTCATCAACTGTTTGTTGATATGGCTACTCACATGTCAAGGGTTGCTTCATAGTGTCCATCTTCATCTTTGTCAGATGTACATATACTCAGCCACAGTGGGCTGAGGCAATTTTTAGCCTGTCAGTTGCATTAATCCAGGTCCTTGGCCTACTGGCCTCTGGCTCATTGACATTGATTCAAGGATGTGCCTCCATGGTGTTTCTCCACCTTGCCTAGGATTGCTTGTCCAAGCTGCTCCCACTGCCCCAGGTGCACCTGCCCTAAATGAAGAGGGTTTCCTCTCTTCATACAAGGCCACCAATAGAGGTCTCACTTCTAAGAATTGCACAGGTGCCTTTTGAGGTACCTGTATTACTGAAGGCAAATCAGTCACCATTTTCACTCCCACCTCAACACAACTTTGATTGGGCTGTATAGGCACTGTCAGGTGCAACCTTCTAGCATATCAGTTTTTGCTGGGGTCAACTCAACCTCTGTCACTTCCCAGTCTGTCTGCTCCTGGAACTGAGTCTATGATGCTACTGGCATTGCATTTTTGTCATCCTGCCCCTGGAGCAACATTGTCATTCTATCCAGGTGGCAACAGTTCACTATCCATTCTAAATTTGCACTCTTTGACAGGCAGATCACATTTGGCACACAAGAAGCTTGATGAGTGATGTTAATCAAATTCTAGAATGTAGTTCTAGAATATAACAGTCTTATAGGTTTGCATACAGATTATCATCATTTGACAATTCAAAAAAGTGTAAGAATTTAGATTTCTTACTCACACAAGACATAAAATCTGCCAAATCAGTAGATTTCTCTGTACATAGCATAAGTAAAAAAGTATCTAGTCAAACATATGTAAATAACTATGAATAAATTAACAATTTAAGCATCTCTTCTGCAGAGATATATATGTAAAGATAGCACTTCAATAAAGTACTATGGCTAGTCAGATATAATAAAGTATCTTGACTAGGTCCAGTATTACAGATCATTTTCTGTATGTAAGTTCTGACATTTCTTATCTTTCCTCCAGCTTATCCATACATCTTGGCATGCAATTGTGAAATTCTGCCAAAGTCAGTGTCACCCTCACAAATTTCAATCCCTGATGCAAAGAAGACACTGACTTGTCTTGCTGTGTCAAATTTTCTGTTGATGAATTGAAAACTTACAATGCCTGCCTCAAGTCTGGCTATGTCAGCAACACCCCCCCTCCCTTTGAATCTCCTGTACTTGCTCTGACAAATACGACCTTCCCGTAGTCCTGCCAAGTGAGGAATACTTTGAGTAGCTCAAGCAGTGAAGACAAATCATCAGAAAGGCCTGGTAAGTTGCTTTGTACAGGTCTCAATATTGTACTCATCTGCTTAATCTAGCTGCTAAGCGAATCTGGTGGTCGTAGCACATGGATTTTCATTTGTTTTTTTTTTTCTTTTTTGGTGGGGTTTATCTCATTTTATTTTTTTTTCTTGTAAACTTGATGTCACGTAGAAAATCAAACATCAGTTGTACCATCTCCTGTGGTTGTCACCTTTGTTGTGGCCATCAGCCTTTCTTTTACAATATGCATCAGTCTGGTTCCTGATTTCCTATAATGACCACCTTCCTCGGTCCAAAACATCAATCCACCCGGTAAGTAATTTCTTATGACTAATCACTACTTTTGTCCCCTTCCGAACGACATTCTCTGTGGAATTCACGAACGTAATCAAGAATAATGTATCTTTCACCCTTGTGACTGCAGAAATTCCGGGAGATGTCAATTAACGTCAAACACAATTGGATTGCCTCGCAATATCAACGTTGTCAATACATAAAACCTGGGTTATCTGATTTTCCTATGTAACATCCCGATCTGTTCTATTTCTGTGTGGACTCAGAGGCCAATGTTGATGGGGGAGCATCCAACGGTGATGAGACCCTCCTGTAACAAGCCGAATCGTTCAGTGACCACATTCTTCACGAAGTCGTCAAGAAACACTCACAAAAGTGTTCCCAGTGCAGCAAGCAGCTTGGGAGTTGCTAATACAATGTAAATCAATCTGTTTGTTCAAAGTCTCTATACAAGATGGGAAGGTTTACC
>QFEW01002961.1:3412-14983 GCA_003316525.1 Termitomyces eurrhizus
GCGATTACCTGAGAGGGGGCGCAGGTGAGACATACCACCAAGGGAGTCTCACCTCGACGACCACCCTCTAGGTAAGTAGCATGGTACTGAAGGGAGTTTAACTGAAGATGACCATAAGATAGGCATCGTAAAGAATACATCTTCATTCGTAGCTACCCACCTCACCTCTTCCAAAAGATACTTTGTATTACTTACTCATTTGTCTATACACGCGCCCGGAGATGGGACAGGCCGTCTGCGGCCCTCCTGATCATGCCTCCGGCTTAACCGGTAAACAATCTCTTGAGCGCAGTCATTGGAGCAGAGTCCCCTTGCCGACACGGTCAACAAAAGGTAGTCTGTTGCGTAGGGTGACCAAAATGTTGGGATACAATCCCTACTGCCAAATTGATTATGTACTACTAACAAAAAGTAAGTATTTATATGTAAGTAAATGCCCTGAATTAAACTATATGGTGAAAAAGTCCACAATCATGCTGTCAGTCTGAGTCGGCAAGAAGCTAAGCGACGTCAGGTGCTAAGGTGAAACTCCAAGCTGTCTGTCATAAAATACTTCATCATTTCTGCTGCCACCAGCTAAGAGCATCATGGGTGCCAAGTGTCTGTGTCCGTGTATGGCCCTGAAGGGTGAGTGGCAAGGTGCGGCAAGGTGTCAAGAGGAGTGCTAAGAATAGATGGTGCCATAAAGAGTGGTCCTGGAGTAATTAGAGGCTCCAGCTGCAAGTTATTAACATAAAAATATGCAAAAATTAGCCCCTGAAGCGCTAAGACGTGCCGCTCCTGGTGGTCCCAGTGTGCCAATGTGAGGTGCTTGTGTTGGCGCTATCCGTGGTCATCTATAATGGGAGCTCATCACCAGCGGCAATTACTCTTGAGCAACTAGCCAACTTACTGGGAGATCAAAAGTCAGCCACTATGCACAAGTCTATTCCTCAGTCTGTCTTGGCTGTGGCCCCTTATCTTACGGAATACCAAAAGGACGTTTTAGAAGATCCCCACCTGGCTAAAACCTGGGGTCTGCAGCAAGAATACGCAAAAGAAAAGGTGGTCAATGTTCTCATTGATCTTGGTCAATCACAATATCTTAAGAACCTGATTTCATGTGCTATGTGGAAACTGGTCATTTTGGATCAATATGTCGACTTTGAAAAGCTCTATGCTACTTTCAATAAAAGATGCAATCATGATGATGAACTGAAAGATTTTACGGGAGGTTTCTCCTTTATCAAGAAAGATTATGCAACAGCTAAGCAACCAGTATTTATAGAGGGGGATTGGATCAGGACCTTTGATGCATGGATGGAGGCAGTCCTTATGTTCTACCCACATTGGAAAAAGGAGCTTGCTAAATATAGGATTTGAATTTTGGATTTCTGTTGTTCAATTCTGAACAGAGCACCTATTGCAATTCAGTTCAATGCTGATATGCGAGATCATTACGCACGTAATCCTTTTTATATGGATGACAACAAGGAGCTTCACGTGCCATTCCTGGCTCAATTACTTAGTGTGTCATCATCTTTGTCAGGGAGTAAACGCAAGGGATTGCTACTGTCGGAGTTGAGAAAAAGAATGGTGGCTATATGCCAAAACTAGAATTTGGGGATATGTACATTAGATCCTTGTCTGGGGGGTTGCTGTCATAATGTATGCTGTGAATGCTATGGTGCTCACAAAGCCAGAGATATCGAAGACTGTTTCAAGAAGCTTAATCAGCGATTACAACAATATAGAGCTTCACTCAGTGGTAGTAACTAAGGCATGCAAAGCTAGAGCTCAATGTCCTAGGTCATTAAAGAGTATAGGGACAAAAAACTGTTAGAAGTGACTATGACAGAGGGGCAGAGATTCAAAAGGGGGTTTGTTTGGGATGATAACATGACAGACATACCGAGCTCGCCATCAGCATTGAATACCAAAACCGCTCCCCCACTTCCATCACCTCCTCAATCTATTAGAAAGTTCAATTTATAAGGCGACATTAGAAATATTATGACAGAACATACGTGTCAAAACTCCGTTCAATGTGGACAAGTTCAAATGAGTTTTATGGGATCATCCCAATCAACTCTTTGTTAAATCAGTAATGAGGAGTTTACATGAGAGTTTTTGACCATTCAATGAGGGGGATTGGTTGACTGAAGCTGATGATTCATTATCAAATTACGCATCACAAGAAGAGGACCTTGAGGCTATAAAAACATTCCATGACAAAAAAGTCAGCTTAGGTAGATGGTCAAGGGTTGATGGACTGGAGGACCTCCTCCCTGGCATGAAATCATCTCCGTTATTTGTCGTCTGGCAGAAGAATAAAGCATGAGTAATCAGAGATCATTCAGCATCAGGTTTGAACAATGGTATTCCAAAAATAGAGGCAAAGGTCCAATACGATGATATGCGGACCTTTGGTCAGGCAATGTACAATGCAAAACGTAGCTTTCCCATGGAAATGCTGGTTACCTGGAAATCGGATGTAGCAAGCACCTTCTTGAACTTGCCAGCTCATCCATTATGGCAGATTCAACAGGTTGTTAACATTGATGGAATCTGGTACATCATGCACCACCTCGTTTTTGGAAACAGAGCGTCTCCACATTGTTGGTTTTTAGTTTCATCTTTAATGTGTTGGGTCAGAATAAAAAAGTTGAACATAAGGGACCTGCATGTGTTTATGGACAACTTTTATTCATGGGGAATGAAGAATAAACTGGTCAAGTATCAAGGGATTTCATGGCTACAGGGACAAGCTCAACTTTTGATCATTTGGGATGCAATTAGATGCCCCTGGGAAGAAAAGAAACAGGAATTCAGAGAAATGTTGAAGATTATCGGATTCTGGATTGATATAAACAATGGTACTATTACCCTCACTGACGAATTGACAGCTGATATAGTCTCAAAGATCAAGTTATTCATTGACACCCCTTCTCATTGACTATCCTTATGGAACTGGCAGTGGTTAGGGGGCCATTTGAATTGGCTGCTTAACGTTCTACCATGGGGCAGGCCAGCATTAATGGAAATGTATTGAAAAATGGCCAGAAAAGAGACTATGCATGCTGGTATCTACCTCAATTGGGAAGTGGTGTCAGATATGAATTGGTTGATCAAAATTATTCTGAAATTGATAGGAGTCAGGTTTCTAGAAACCACTAAATGGGCAAATGAATTAGCAGATATGGTGGTTTGGACAGATGCAAGTTTAAAATTGGAAATGGCATTTGTATATGTGGGAAACAGATTTGTTTATCAATTGGCACTGAACAATATGTCCATAAAGATTGATATTTTTTTTCTTGAACTTATTGCAATTTTTTCAGCAATTTCTCACATTACAGCTTTTGAGCACCCGCCATGTCAATTGCTTGTCTTTACAGACAGCCTAGATTCGGTAGCAGTATTTAACTCATTGGGAGCCACAGAATCCCGACACAACACAGTGGTCCATGCCATCACAGGCATAATTTTTCAAGCAGGGATTGATTTACGTGTCTGTCATATCACAGAAAAAGACAACATCAAAGCCAACCTGTTATCATGTCTACTTTTTGCTGAGTATAGGAGAAAATTCCCTGCAGATTGCATCCACCAATTTGAGCCACCTCGAGACTTACTGCCAACACAATGGAGAGTGTGCTTTTAAGCATGCTGGGTGAGTCATCACATGGAAAACAGACAGCTCACCCACCAATAGCATTAACGGACCTTGATGCTCTCACTTCTCATCTTCAGGTTCAAGCAATCGAAAAATCAACAGCAAGTAATTACATGACAGGAGCATGGGACTACATTAAGTTTTGTATAAATCATAATATTCCTCTTGACCCAACACCACAGACACTGTCTCATTATATTGCATATACTTTGAAATACATTGTCTCAGGGCTAAAATATCTCACAGGACTTTGACATTTCACTCATGACTTTTACCCAGATTTTGACATAAATAGATCATATCCTCTTGTTCAGGCTACAATTAGAGGTTCAAGAAAAGTACGCGCTGATCCGATTCATAGGAAATTACCTCTATGGCTTCACCATTTTTCATCATTTGTGGATGCAGCACGCCACTCAAAAGACTATGATGATTTCCTTTTTGCTACTATAATGTCTTGTTGCTTTTATGCATGTCACAGATTGGGAGAGTTGGTCAAGAAGACAGCAAAAGAAACTACCAATTGGTGAAAAGTGATAAAACGTTTCTCAGTTAAGTTCATGCGAGGATATGCAGGGTATCATCTGCCCTACCATAAAACCAACCCATTTTTTTGTGGCACTGATATACTGTTTACTCATCAAGAGACAGCTGATCCAGTATCTCTGTTGCAGGAGTATGTCAGTAACAGGGATAAGATTCACAGTTTTTGTCGAGCTTTATTTCTACGAGAGGACAGATCCATTCTGACAAGAGCATGGTTTGAATCAAAATTGTTTGCGTTCATTGATCATTCATTTGGAGACCACTCAGCACAAGCAGGAGGCACCACTTTCTATGCATCCTTAGGGGTCTCAGAGGACATTATCAAGGCACTAGAACAATGGTCGTCTTTAGCTTAGACCATTTACGTTCATAAAAACCCTTGCATGAGAATGACGTTGCAATTAGCAGTGTTAACAAAACAACGTTAAGTCTACCAATTTATTTTTCCTTTCAGTCAGCTACTCGCATCATCTATTTCACCACCACCATCCCCTCCACTCTCTGCATCAGCTGCTTATAGCCACAGCTATGTTTGCCGCTTCAAGAAAAAAATTTAAAAAGTGGTCATCTCAGCAGCCGATTGGGCACTAAAACTTTGATTACTCTGTTCTATCCAAACTCCTATCAAATCTTGCAAAAAGCTGCAGAGGCAGCTTGGTAATGACTTTGGCTTGGCTCATCTATGTCTGAGCTGGCAGCTCAGGCCATAGCTTTTGAGGCCAAAAGACAGTATATGCAAACAATATGGTTTGACATTGATGGCCTCAATATAATGCTTGACTATACTCATCAATGACACTGTAGCTATGCATCCTGGGCAGATATAGGTATTTATTTTCTCATCATGTCTTCCTCTCCCTTCTCCTTTGTTACACTGGGTTCTTCTAGTTCTTTCAGCTTATTTCATGATCACATGACTTACAGGTACAACACATCGATGTGGCATTTACTACCTCAGTTGTTTCTTCCATCCATGACAGACAGTGAGGTGGTAAGTGCAGTTATTTTAATATAGTCTTACTCATATCATACATGCAGTTTGTTGCTGTCATATAGGTATGACAAATAGTTGTTTCTTTTGTCCACAACAGATACTGAGATGGTTGTTACTGTCATATAGGCTGCCAGTTCTGGTCTTGCAGGTTATGGGCATCCCTTCTGGGGTTGCTAGTGCCATCTGAGCTGCTGAGAGCAACTCTTACTTCCTTTGCTTTGTGCCTTCACATTGCATCCTTTATCAACCCATCATGTCCAATCCTTTTGATAATTCTCATTCTCAGTGGTCTAAACCCACTTCTCATTATAAGCATGGCCCTCTAGCCTCATCTGCAGGTTTTCTTCAGGATTTTTTACCTCATCTTCATTCTTTTTCTTTGGATTCTTCCAATACTTGTGTCTTGGGCAATCATCACCCTTGTTCTTCTCATTTTCCATTGCATCAACTGCATATATTCTCTACCTTGCATGATTTATTTGTCCCAGATCCTCTCAACATGCCAACTCCACCTCCATCTGGCTTGCATATACCTTTACCTCATGCCCTTTATAATCCAACTCTCATTCACTTCTCTCATGTTTCCCCTTATATTTTTTGTCAGCATCAATTGGGCTCTGCATTGGTTCCTCCACCAATTCCCACATCTTTTCCTCCTACTCCATCCTCTTTTAATTTCACTTCTTTTTGTACTCCACATTCTGCTTCTATCCCTTTGCCTTCTGCACATATTGGCTCATTTACTTTTTCCTTTTCTCTTCCACTGATTCTTTCTTGCCCTCCCTCTATTTTTCTCTCTCCTCATCTCGCCTCCACCACTTTAGTTCCCTCCTTTTCTCCACCTCCAGTTCAGCCTCAGGCTCCTCTGGACTTTCCTGTCCTCCCATTCTAGCCTCATGAATTCACATACACTTATCCTCTTGCTCTACCAGTGGACCCATGTGGACACTTCTCAACTTCTCCATTCCACTATCCATATCTTGCTTTCTACTATCTGCTTCCTCTGAGTGTATATTCTCCTCCCTATACTGACCACTTGGAATTCCATTCTGACTTAAACTACCACCTCTGGGCACCATTGAGGGAAATTGGGTTAGTCTGGCTTCAGTGCTTATTGATCAGATGGGCCTGAATAGCCACATTTGTCTCCTACTTCCTCCAGGTGCATCCTATGACCCAACTTGTAAGATCACTACTCCCCTGCCTTGCACCTCATCAGACTGCTGTGAAATCTCATGCATATGAGGTCTTTTGGCACAACAACAATACTGTTTCTTATATTCTTTCAGGCAAGCTATTTGCCAAGATTTTCAATTCTCTATCTCCTGCCCATGGTAGTTCCCACAATCTCCCCATTCACATGGCTTGAGATCTTCTTGAATTTCTACAGAAATGTTTCAGTCAGTGCCACCTCTGCTCAACATGTCAAGAATTCAGTTTTGAAACTCTATCTTTTTTTGTTCAGACTTGGCATACTGCTATGAATCAGATAGCCAAGACACCTTGGGATTTTACCCCTTACAAGAAGATTCAGGGCTTCATAGATAGTATACCTGACTACAAGGCCTTCAATTTTGTTTGCAAGGAGGTTTGTCAATCCTGGGAACAGAATATTAATAGCATCTTTGATTTTTCTACTCTTGTGAATACTATTCTTGAAATCAACATTGACATTTGTAGTCACTATGCAAATTGCCCAAATTCATGTGTTCTTTCTCCTTCCTCTTCTCATTAACTCTTTACTTCTCAGTCTTCAACTTCTGCTGTCTCTTCTCCATAGCCAAGTTAGGGCCACAGTGGCTCAGCTGGCACCACTGTGGTCTGAAGCAGGGGTCACATGCTCTTGCAAGTGGGGAGGACATAAGTTCAAACCGTGCTCATATGGAAAACACCTTAGACACCACATGAGTTATTTCAATGCAACCAGAAAGCCACTGCCTGCATGTGTTGACTAGGGAGGCTTTGTTGTGCAGGCTGTAGTTGGGTGAACCAATCAACACATGACTTGATGAAGCAATGTGACCACTGCACTTCTGTCCAAAACAGGAAAAATAGTTAGGGTTGCTCAGTGGGATGGAATTGGGAGAGGTTAAACTTGCTGACCAAGCATGTCCTAGTATGGGTGGGTGAGAAAAGAAGGTGTCAATAGTTTGATCAGGCTGCTGACATAATGTGTGGTCCATCGGATGGGTCGGCATGGCTGTTGAGGTCAGAGTTAAAGTTAATTTGATCAGCTGCTTATTGTTAGCTTAAACCAGCAGGCAGCAGGACTGTCATTGGCTTACTCAGCTAGTTCATACCATTGTGGGTTCCAAATCCCAGGATTGATCTCTGGAAGATACCATCTGGATGCAGGGGAGGTTATAGTATTGTGGGGCCTTACTGGGAGTTATGGCTTAGAGGAAGCCAATAGGCAATCAGCCTTCTAAGACCTACACCAACTGAACACCAGCAAGCATTGCTGAGAGTAGAAGGGTCAGGAGTAAATAGGGACAGCACAATAACAGCAGATAAGTTGGGGTCTTAATATGAAAAAATACTATACCTTACTATACTGTGTGACCTAGGACACAATACCCAAGCAATATATGCACATAAAAATAGATCTCAAAAAATAAAAGGATTCATCATCATCATCATCATCATCATCATCATCATCATCATCATCATCATCATCATCTCCACAGCCAAGTCTGCTCAAAACTATGTCTTACTGACCACATCAGGACCATAGTTCTTGTTCTTATGCCAATGTTGCTGTTACAGATTCCTTACTTGTTACTGAACCTACCTCTATTTCTCCTCTCTTTTTAGATGACATAATTGATACTTCTGTATTACCTATAATTGTTGAAGATGACACAAAGATACTGCTTTCCACTTGTACTCTTCTCCTGAAGCTTCTTTGGGTTTGCTTTGAGCTTCATCAGACTTACCTCCTTTTTTTTGTTTGTGAGTTCTACAGACCCCCTGGCTTTTGCCTTAATTTCACTTCACTTCAATTCCATAATACTTGACTCCAGTTGCACCATGCACATCATTCAGGATTGACAATACTTTTGGTTGTATGATACTAGTTGTGCAGTGATAGGCTTCTACTCAGGCTGAGTGCATCAAGGGACATTATAGGCCTACTGACATTTGACAGACTGGAGACTCTAGCGACTTTCTTGGACACAGAAAATCTCTGGTTTTTTGGCACTCTGCTACAGACTCTACTTATCAGTCTCATTCAACATTTATCAGTTCTTCAGCACACATTACATGTTGACTTCAAGGATTTAGGAGGCTTAGGACTCATAGTGCTAGCATGATGGCAGGGAGGTGACTCTGACCAAACCCTGATCAGTTCCAAAAGGAATTAGCATTAGGTGCTGCTATTTGACAAGGCACCTCAATCAGAAGTCTAAAGAATCAATGATGATGGCACAGGATATATTCAAGCCTGACATTTTGACTTATCAGAAATTGATACAATGTTTAGTGCCAACATTAGCACTCATGGTGTCTGTTAAGGATTTCCCAACCATACTCTGGAGGAGCCTGGCCAATCAGAATTATACTGAAAAGTGAGCAGACTTGCACAATTCTAAGTCAGTTTAGAGTTACCATGGCCAATGGGCCATAACGCCATTGGTCACCATCATCCATGTGCTGCAGGTTGCTATTGATAGGTCACCATTATTTGGAACCACAAGAAGAGGCACTAATTGATAGCACTGCAAATAGACTCATCTTGAAAATACAGTAGTATATAGTATGAAAGATAGCTACTACACATGTATATAACGATGAATTATAAGTAACTCTTTGAGCATATAGTTACATTCAGCATTCAAATTGCACTAGCTTGTCCTAACTTTGCCACTAAGTTTGGCATTAGCTTTGTCTTTATTGTCTTTGTTGTTTACAGTGCCACCTACAGGCACATTATATTATGCTATTCTTTCTCTTTTTAATATCTTTGCCTAAACTACAGCACTTACAACTTGCTAAATAGCATCCAAGATGCTATCATCTAGCACTGATAGAACCCCACACAAATTAGGTGCATCAATGGCAGGCTCAGCATTGGTTCTGGACACCTTGCCGTGCATGTTCTGAACTTGGCACACATGATTTATCCATTTTAAGCCTTACCCAACAGCCATGTATAGCAGACAACAAATCCAATCAGTAATAATGCTAGCAGCACCTGGAATGACAGCTATCATCACGTCACCAAGCATTGACAGATAGCATCAATCAATCAGTATGTGGCACAGCTAGCTGACGACAGTGCTTATGAATTAGAAATAATGTCATTTACTCATGATAGGCAGCTTGATGTTTATCCTGGCATCTGATGCCTCTTGGCACCCCTCCCTCAGTCAGATGAACAGCTTTTTTATTTCATTTCTCAATATTTAGTATAATGCATGATGTTTAATTACATTACTTACAGTTCACCACTCCTTGGTGACCCTTAGCTACTTGGCAATGGGAAACTTGTTTTTCACTATAAATACTTACCAATTGTCACTAGTTACCACAGAACAAAGTACCCCAGTTTTACACCCCTTAGTTTACTTTGCAGTTCAGATTTCTTTTAAGCTGACTAAGTTTATAGTCGCCAATTGTTTGAACACTCTTAGCCTGCTTGCTGCAGTTACGCTTATGGAATCTACATGCCTTGCACTTGTGGCAGGCATCATGCAGCTTAGTCATTGCTAAGCCTCTAGTTTTTTTTGCTGCATCCTCTGCTGCACTTACTCATATTTGCATCCCCTTTACTCAGGTGCATCTGGTTGATTAGTGCATTCCTTTTACTGCATCTTCTTACTGACCCTCCTTACCAACTACAGTTGCTGACTTTTATCAAATCTCTCTGTTTAACTCATTTCTGACTTGTTCTCTAGAAACTGCCTGGGACTTCCTCAACTCTCAGCATACCCAAACACATTTTGTACAGGTCAGTAGCTGTAAACCATATCTGCTACTGATCTACTTTTGGGCATCATCAAATTGGAGCCCACCGCAAGAGACGTTAGGGCAGAATTCCACCAGAAACACGTCTCCAGCACATACACCACCTGCTAGAGCAGTTGGCAGAAGGTACTGTCCCTTTCCACCCATCAACTCCTCAACCACCTGGTGCCTTACTGGATCTATCTCTTGCTCAGAAACTACAGAACACCACTGTAGACAACTTTCCTGATCTCTTTCCACATTCTCTTGATTTTACTGCAGATGACCCCTTAGTTTCACCTTGTGCTGATCCTCAGCACTTCCCTCCAGCAACCTCTTTAACACCACTTTTCTGACTAGTCATTTTCCATATCCTTTTGCCAATTCCTAGAACTCCATCTCTACTACTGTCTCCTCTGCACAGCAGGATAGTCACTATGGAATAGCCTTTCCAGTACATGCCACCACGCAACCACTTCTCAGCACTAAAACAGGATGAGTCTAAACCATATAAGCTCTCCTAATATTTCAAAGAACTTGAATATCTGTTTAGAGACTGTGGAGTTACCAACTCCACCCAAATGAAGAAATATATAGCACACTACGTTTTCTATGACACACCAGAAACTTGGACCAGCCTTTCCAAATTTGCTGCTCCTGAGCCTGGTGCACAACCGGCTGTTGGCACATAGAGACATCACAATGGTACATGTCATACATTGTATAGAAGCTCGCTTTGTGTCATACCATACGTATACAGCAGAGTCTGCTACACTGGAGCAGAGCAGTCCCCACAGTGCCATAAAATACAGAGCCATGGATGTGTCACAATGTGCTGTATGACATGGTCTAGTAGATCAATAAAAGGCAGGCACACATATGCACACACAGGCTCAGTGGATGCCAGCAGACACTAGCGGATGTCAATGTGCATCAGCAGCTGCCAGCGGGCATCAGCCCATGAGTGAAAACCTTCTTCATTAGCAGACGTCATGGCATGAATAAACCCTCCTTGAGATTCCCCACTTCCCTCCCTCTTCCTTCCTCCCTGCAATAACTCAAGGCTGCGTGCCTCCCCTTCCCTCTTTTTCCCACTCCTGATGCCAGTGTACATCCACAAAAGGGCCCTGCAGACCTACACAGGCCTATGTAAGCCACCAGTGGACATCTACGCAAATGTACATTGATGGACTCAAATCTACGTGGGCCCACGCAGGCCTGTGCAGGGCACCAGTGGACATCTACAGAGGCCTATGCAGGTCCACAGGGGCTAGTTGGACCAAAGAAAAAGGTAACTCATCTTGCCTGCTGTATGCCTGTGGGGAGAATCAAACCCCTGATCTTGGAAAAGCCTCCAGTAACAAAACACACATTTAACCGTTGCACCACAGGTCTGTTACTAATGGATAGATTCAAAGGTCAGATAACA